>JAXCGZ010019117.1:0-2500 GCA_037179515.1 Halocaridina rubra
GGTAATAATACTACTACTACTAATAATAATAATAATAATAATAATAATAATAATAATAATAATAATAATAATAATAATAATTATAATAATAATAATAATAATAATAATAATAATAATAATAATAATAATAATAATAGTAATAATAATAATAATGATAACAATAATAATAATAATAATAATAATGATAATAATAATAATAATGATGATAATAATAATCATGATGGTGGTAGCAATGGTTGTGAAAATAGTGATAATGGATTAATTGACGTAATTCTCTCTCACGTACATAATTTGAAGGGTAGAGAAGGGGAAGGGCTTTCAGTCTTTCTCTTTCTTTTCCTTCCAAATTTATCTTCCATTATATGGCACTGTGTTTATGTGTATGTATGTATGTGTGTTCAGGTATATATGTGTACGTATATGCGATTAAGTACATGCACTTTCCTCTGCTGTGTTACCCTCAGATGACAATGATGTGTATGAGTATGCATGGATGTGTCTTTATCTGTGGTAAGGACGAATAACTCCTTTTGCTGAAATGAATACCACAAACTCTCTCTCTCTCTCTCTCTCTCTCTCTCTCTCTCTCTCTCTCTCTCTCTCTCTCTCTCTCTCTCTCTCTCTCTCTCTCTCTCTCTCTCTCTCTCTCTCTCTCTCTCTCTCTCTCTCTCTCTCCTTGATATGTATGGCTATGAAGCCCCAGTGGTGTTTCTATTGCTCATCTAATTAATGCATGCATGTATATATATGTATGTGTATGTGTGTGTATATGTATGTATGTATGTATGTGAATATATAGATATAGATATGTATGTATGTAGATATATGTATATATATATATATATATATATATATATATATATATATATATATATATATATATATATATATATATATATATATATATATATATATATGTGTGTGTATATATGTATATATATATGTGTGTATATGTATGTATGTGTATATGTATATATATATATATATATATATATATATATATATATATATATATATATATATATATATATATATATATATATATATATATATATATATATATATATATTTACCTACTTATTATTCTAACCTGAAAATTGTTATTCTATATCTGCTTCAAATTGTCTGCAGTAGTACCGTTGGAAAGTGAAATGTAACTTAAATGATAGCACTCGACAAGGGCTATTGAAAATATTGTCACAATGATTACTCTTCAAGTACTCTTCAATTATTACACTATATTTTATTATTAATTACTTGCTATGATATTTAAAATTAATTGCAAATTCTATTAGTATGTTATTTATACATAACCAAATAGATTGTAATGTTATCAACTGCAATATGACTGGGAGTGCCCATGAGCACATGTCCCCATGTACAGTTATCTGAATAAAAAAAAAATAAAAAAGATACCCGAATGCATATGCCAGCTACTTAAGAAGCATATGAGAAGATGAAAAATCATCATGGAAAATTTTCTTTCAACTGCCACTTCTCTTGCTGATATGATAAAAACTGCTATTCAAAAGGACTTTCATATTACCTTTTATTACAAATTTAAGAGAGCAAATGACAGTAACTACTATAATCTGATAACCACAATAAATCCATCAATAAGAAGTAAATTAAAACTAATCAGGCAAAAATGTTAATAAAAGGAGAATTAATATGTTTAAAGTCAAATATTCATTCAGTTCTTTTAACTGCTTATTAAACTCTTTTAATAGTTTTCAATTGCTTATGTTTGAGGCAATGTTCTATTATGACTATGTCGTATATATTTGTTGTTACTTGTTAGTTATGTATTTATTTATTTATTATAGTTATTATTATTATTATTATTATTATTATTATTATTATTATTATTATTATTATTATTATTATTATTATTATTATTATTATTATTATTATTATTAGTAGTAGTAGTAGTAGGGGCGGGTAGTAGTAGTAGTAGAGTAGTAGTAGTAGTAGTAGTAGTAGTAGTAGTAGTAGTAGAGTAGCAGTAGTAGTAGTAGTAGTAGTAGTAGTAGTAGTAGAAGTATTCCTATTATTAATACTATTATTATTATTATTATTATGACTATTATTATTATTATTATTATTATTATTATTATTATTATTATTATTATTATTATTATTATTATTATTATTAAAATCACCATTATTATCATCATCTATTATTTTATCCATAATACTATTATATTATTCATAATACTATCCATAACTCTGACATTTGCAGAGAATCCTCACTCGAATAATACCCTAATACTGCACAATTGATCAGGTCATCATTGCTAAGACTCTTAGACCTTCTCAATACAGAGGATAAGGTCTCAGATGAGATCATGTGAATGTGGTTAGTTATCTCTAATGATAACGCGAGAACTCATTTGATATATATATATATATATATATATATATATATATATATATATATATATATATATATATATATATATATATATATATATATATATATATATATATATATATATAT
>JAXCGZ010019117.1:7500-10000 GCA_037179515.1 Halocaridina rubra
TTTGAGAGAGAGATACGTAATATATTGACAAATCAAGGCATGCCCTCTGAAGAAGTCTTGATTAAGGAGCTTTCTCGCAAACCAGATTTGGTCTCCTTCGCAATAACGATATCAAAAGGATTTGAATATGTGGCTTACACACTGAATCAAATGCCTACAGGCACAATTGTCCAGCCATTTTGTGGGGGCAAACAATGGACACAACCTGGGTTATCTACAAAATATCCCAAACTACAGGCATACCAAAATAAACAGCAAAGAGCTTATGAAATGATCCCCTATCCTCAAGACTACAGAATGAGACACAATACAAACCTCTCTTATCGCTGACCACGCACAAGAGACTTCTCCGGGAGAGATGGCTCTTACAACCCTAGACATTCGCCTAGGCATACAAACTTTGGGAGGGCCCGGTCATACCATGGCACGTACTCAACTTAGCGTTACCCATCCAACGGCAGGTACACACACCAGGATCCATGGGCTAACTCCAGAACACACTATAATGATGAATTCCCAGCAGAATCACACAGTCGATACACATCATGGACAATTCCAAAAACAAACTACTAATATGACTATGGATACCACCCTGATGAAACATTGTAAGAATGTAACATTAGTACATGTGAACGCTCAGACCCTTCTCGCTCATTTTGAGGAAATAATAATTCTAACAAAAGACTACAACATAGACATCCTCTGTGTAAGTGAAACTTGGCTTCCTCCTACAACTGAAAATAAATATGTGAATATCCCAGAGTTTAAAATATTTCGCAATGACCATGGCCGAGGGGGTGGGGTCTGTATTTATGTTAGAAATTATCTTAGTGCAACAGAAATAACCACAGGGTTAGAAAAAACTGAAGAGCTCGAAGATTTATGGATCACTGTGCAGTATCAGAAACTTCCATCTTTTATTGTGGGGTGTGTTTACCGTCACCCTAAAGCACCTACCAGATCATTCAGTCATCTGCTAGAAACATTCAGAAATATCTGTGTGCGCCATAAACCCATATACATACTTGGTGACTTTAATGATGACTTGCTCTCAGCAGATAACAAAGTGAAAAGGGTGATCAACACTGTGAAGTTAACACAAATAGTGACAAAACCGACCCGCATAACCCCTAATTCTAGGACTCTAATAGATCTGATAATAACAAATAAAGTGGAAAGTATACCCTATTGGGATGTTGTTCCCTGCCCAATTGCAGAACACGAGCTGAACATTGCTATGCTAAACATAAACAAGCCCAAATGGAAACCTCTCTTCAAGACATTCCGGTGTCTAAAAAAATTACTCCCATGATATCTTTTGTGAAACATTAATCAACAACACAAATGTACTTAATAGAATTAAAAACACATAAAGTCAATTTGCAGGTTGAGATTCTAACAAAAGTCTTCCGTGAATGCTTAGATAATTGTGCACCCATTGTAACAAGAAAAATATCCTGCCCCTCAGCCCCCTGACTAACTAATGACATCAAAGATGCAATGCAAATCAGAAATCAAATACAAAATGAGTTAAAAATTATTAGATATAATATGACTCTCCAAGAACGTTATAAAACAGAAAAGAAACTTGTCAGATCTCTCATCTATGTAAGTAAAAAAGACTTTTACAAAAAGCAATTTAATGACTCCGGACATAATACAACAGCAACATGGAAAGTGATAAGAAGTATGATATCAAATGAAAAGACTACCTCAGAAAGTTATGAAAATATTACAGAGTTGAAAGACAAAGCAGAAAACTTCAATAACTATTTTGCTAACGTTGGTAAAACTACATATGAGAAAACACAAGAAAACATTAACTCAGTGAATATGAGTAATTGCGTAAATGACAAATTTTCCAATTTAAACGCAAGAGAGTACTTAAAGATAAATTCTATCTATTGTGCTACCCTAATTCTTACCATAAAGAGCCTAAGAAACTCTGGCTCTTATGGTCCAGATAGTATACCATTTCAGTTCATCAAAGATGCTCTACCCATGATTGTATCTTATATTCTACCTATTATGAACACTTCTATTGTTACTAAAAAGTTTCCTGACTCTTGAAAAAAATCACATAAAAAGGGGAACAGAGAAGATGTGACAAACTATCGACCCATGATCCTGCTACCCATTTTCTCTGAAATAGTAGAAAAAATTGTTGCATGCCAACTATTATATTTAGAGTCAAATAGACTATTATCTATTAACCAACATGGTTTCAGACCGAAACTCTCGACGGAAACTGCACTGCTCAAAGTTACGAATAGTATCTATAATAATACAGATATGAAAAAAATATCTCTTCTTGTATTATTAGACTTATCAAAAGTCTTCGACATTGTAAACCATGAAATTCTTATAAGTAAATGTACTAACCTAAATATTGATCCGAGCTGGTTTAGGGAGTATCTATCTAATCGCAAACAGTCTATAAGTCTTAACAACATTATCTCTATGCCAAAATATGTATCATTTGGTGTTCCACAAGGATCAG
>JAXCGZ010019117.1:15000-30000 GCA_037179515.1 Halocaridina rubra
GGGTTGAATCTAAGGCAGTCAGACTCATTAATGATCCTTCTCTTACTTCTAATCTAGATTCTCTCTCTCTTCGCCGTAAGGAATCTTCCCTTTCTCTTTTCTATCACTACTACTTCCATCGCTGCTCTGATAAGTTGGTGAGTTGCGTCCCTCCCGCACTGCCAAGGCCGCGTAACACTCACCAAGCAAGCTCATCTCACAGGTACTGTGTGGAGATTTGTAGCTCGCGGATTGGACGGTGCAGCGACTGTTTCTTCCCATTTTCCTCCAGACTCTGGAACTCTCTTCCTCCTTCTGTCTTTCCTAATTCTTATGAAATTTCATCCTTCAAAAAGCAGATCTATCGTCATCTCAGGGCCTAGTCCTCCATATCTCTGGGTCCTCTGTACTTTGACTGTATTTTTTTTGTCTGTCGTTTTCTTTGTGTGACATTACTTCATCTCTGCCTTGTCCTTAACCTTTTTTTTCCTTCGTCTTGGTATTTTCTCGTGCCCGGGCCTTTATTGGTGAGGGCAGTTCCTGCCTGTCCCGGTGTCACACTCATAAAAAAAAAAATCTATCTGAATGCCACTATTTTCATATTACAATTTCCCCCAACCTAACTCGTGGTTTCATTTTCGCATTTAATTCAACTCCCAAGCTCATTCGGGACCAGCAATAACCAAATAAGCACATTACTATATGTGAAAACATGAATCGTTTTTACCCTGACCGAGTCTTGATCTTGGGACTTATAATTACTAAGCTAAGGCGCTACCAACTACATCACAGAAAGTCTTAATAGGGTGACAAACCTTACAGCTTATATCTGCTAGGTATGAACGCATTCTATCTGATTGCCACTATGTTCATATTACAGTTTACCCTTTTAAGACCTTCTGTGCTGTAGTTGGTAGCGCATTGGCTTAGTAACTATAAGTCTCAGGTTCATGTCCCGGTCGAGGTAAAAATGATTCATGTTTTTACATATGGTAATGTGGTTATTTGGTGATATATATATATATATATATATATATATATATATATATATATATATATATATATATATATATATATATATATATATATATATATATATATATATATATATATATATATATATATATATATATATATATATATATATATATACTTCTCTCGTCACTTAACCATGGCAAATCAACATTCTTCAAACCAATAGATGAGTAGACCATGAACATACAGCAAAGAACCCTTTTAGCAAATTACTATTTTAAAGGTCGATTAAATACATCATGTTGCAGATAAGCCCTGTAACGGAATTTAATATCTTATTATCTTACCAATCAACTGGCTAATCCTGGGATTAAATGACCATCAAAATATCTACAAAGTAGGTGACTAATTTATTAAAATCCAACTGAGACAGTAAATGGTTCATCCTTTCACAAGCCCTATGAATTAGTACACTGCAAACTATCTAGTTCAGCACAGGATGAAGTAAATTATTGCTATAATCATCACTGATAAAGTCCAAACCTATATACTTTAATGAGAATTTGTCACGAAATATTAGAAAATGGATATTTTTGTTATAAAATGCATTTTTTTTAAAGATAAGTAACCGTAACTAAATAACTCAAGTTACCAATCAAATAATTAACTACCTAACTGTCTAACTAAATAGATAACGATGCACAAGAAAGAATAATTCACAAGAAACGCTTTAATGGTTTCGATACTGAATATTCAATTTTGTAAGTATCCTGAAATGAGGTTGGAATTTGAATATAACTTCCTCATCGTAATGTCGTAATTCTCTACATAAAAAGAAAACTAATTAAAAAAAACGAAAATCGAAATAGGAATCTAATTCTAGGGAGTGTTGCAGGTGACAACATGGTACAAAAACAAAAACGAACTCTAAAACTTGCACATAAAAGACACAAAATTAACGGCTAAGAGAAGGAATCTATATACGCAGCTGGAAAAATACAACAACAAACTATACGAATAAGAGAAAAAATAAAAAAAAAGTAGAAATGATGACGAAGAAACAAAAAACTAAATACAAACTCACACCATAAATGCAACAGACGAAAAACAAAGAAATTAAAACAGTGAGACGGTAAAGGAGCTCAGGATGTGAAGAAAGAAAGTGCTGAGGGATGGGAGGGAAAAGGAGGGGGGGGGGCGATGATGAAGAAGGAGCCGAGGAGAAGTCCAGAGAGAAAGCTTCTAATGTTGGCAAGCCCTACCAATACCTATGACGACATCATCGCCGCATATAGCAAGCAGCGAGGGGACTTTTTAATATATTTCTTTTTTATGGAGCTAAGAAAATAATCTCTCTCTCTCTCTCTCTCTCTCTCTCTCTCTCTCTCTCTCTCTCTCTCTCTCTCTCTCTCTCTTAATTAATTTGATAATCTATTACACTCATTTTCACACAGCAAGGTCGCTAAAGCTAAAAATACATAGTAATGTCACATCCGATTCTACCAGCATTAAATAAAAAAAAAGAGAATAAATAATGACAGGAAATCTATGACTATGAACTTAATAGAAGTTAAAGAGAAATTCATCGTCATAAATAATGTTATTATGCGATGACTATGATGAGTGTGGTGAGTAATTCATAGGAGAGAGAGATATAATAACAATAAAATGCAATGAGTGACACGAATACCTTGATTTGGAATGCACAAAATATAAAATTTGTTTTATGGCCTTTAAGCCTGACATTTGGCCATTACTTAGCAATGTGTACGAAACCATTTTATTATTGTTGTTATTGATTTCATATTTATCATCATTATTATTATTATTATTATTATTATTATTATTATTATTATTATTATTATTATTATTATTATTGTTATTATTATTATTGTTGCTGTAGCTGTTGTTATTGCATTTGATGTTCTTGGTTTTCTCCTTCTTCTTCTTCTTCTTCTTCTTCTTCTTCTTCTTCTTCTTCTTCTTCTTATTATTATTATTATTATTATTATTATTATTATTATTATTATTATTATTATTATTAGCATTAGTAATAATAGTAATAGTAATAGTAGTGGTAGTAGTAGTAGTAGTAGTAGTAGTATCATTATCAATAATATTTTTGTTATTATTATTATTATAATTATTCTCATTATTATTATTATTATTATTATTAAAAAATTATAAAATGTAATAATAATAATAATAATAATAATAATAATAATAATAATAATAATAATAATAAGAGTAATAATAATAAAAATAATAATAATAATAATAATAATAATAATAATAATAATAATAATAATAATAATGATTTTCATTGTTATTATTATTATTATTATTATTATTATTATTATTATTATTATTATTATTATTATTATTATTATTAATAGTAGTAGTAGTAGTAGTATTATCAATATTATTATTATTATTATTATTATCATTATTATTATTATTATTATTTTCATTATTGTTGTTGTTGCTATTTTTATTATTGTTGGTTTTATTAGTATCTTTGTTATTTCTAGCATCTATTATTATTATTATTATTATTATTGTTATTATTATTATCATTATTATTATTATTATTATTATTATTATCAATATTATTATTATAATTATTATTATTATTATTATTATTATTATTATTATTATTATTATTGTCATTATTATTATTTTTATTATTATTATTATTATTATTATTATTATTATTATTATTATTATTTTTATTATTATTATTTTTATCATTATTATTATCAATATTATTATTATTATTATTATTATTATTATTATTATTATTATTATTATTATTATTATTATTATTTTATTATCATTATCATAGTTAACTTTATGTGTACGAAGCAGCTTTTTGAAGTTTCTTACTTGCCGGTAAATGTTCATTATTTTCCTCAGTTTGCAGCAAACTCATATTTATTCATTTTATTTACAATTTGCATTGGGCACTTGGAACATTCACTTTCATCTGCGACTCAAATAACCCTTAGCAACCAACACCTCCCCTCCTCACTCGATTCCTTTAACGGCATCGCATCATTGACTTTTCTTTATTCTTCACCTTCTCATCCCCATTATTATCTTACATTGTCTACTTCCTAGTCAGAATATACCTCTGATTTCTTTGTATGAAGTTGCTTCTACCACTGAATATGGTATTGCTATTGGTCGTTGGAGATTATGATTGACGTTCATTGGTTACTTCGAATCAATCTCCACGGATTGTGGTTGATGTAGCATTTTCTTACATATTTCATATATACTGGATATTAGATCAATTTTTCTTGAATGGTGCCTCTCGTTCTCCACCAATACTGTGTCTCTTTCTATATGTGTTTCTGAGTTACTGTCTGTATCAGTCATCTCACCTTCGGTATTATTTAATTGGCTAAAACTTAATTTCTACCTTATAAAAAAATTCTAATGCTATAGCATACAATATTCATCTCTTTCTACATTTGACTTACTCTATGTGGTTCTCTTTGGGGAACTGCCGTAGCGCAGTGCAAAAATGCTCTACTTGAGATGTGACGGACCCTCAGTCGAGCTCACGGGGGGAAGTAGGAAGGGCATCCACCCTTAATTTAACAATTTCAGTCCGTCTCTGCCCACCCCCCAAATGAATACTGATAACGGCACATAAAACGAAAAAAAAAATCTCAGAGAGAGAGAGAGAGAGAGGAGAGAGAGAGAGAGAGAGAGAGAGAGAGAGAGAGAGAGAGAGAGAGAGAGAGAGAGAGAGAGAGAGCTTTGTTTTTAGGTAAGGAAGTAAGAGGTTAGGCAGAAGGGTAAATTAAACCAAAAAGAGAAACGGCCGAGAGTGAGGTTTAAGGGAACTCTTTTGTTTGTTGCCTTCTGAGCCGAGACCATTATTTTCATCATCATTATCATCATCGTCGTTCCCTAGACTGGAGCAGGCCTATACATCTTTTACCTTTCGTCTCGTCTTACGTAAGATTCCTCTTTTAATAGGTATATTCATGGCCTAGGCCTACCATTGCTCTTCTAGCGATTGCCTAAGTCTCTATAGCCAAGGAAAAGTAAATTTAGCACAGCAGCAGCAGCAGCAGTGTTACTTCATCCCCATTTATTATATCGCTCCGAGGTTATGATGACGAAGTGCTACGAAAAGGCAAAGAAGAAGAGAACAGAAGAGAAATGAAATGAAATGAAGTCAAAGTATTTCAGTCACAAGGCACGGACGGCATCATTATAAAAACATTTTCCTCAAAAGATGAAATTGTATGGTGCTTTCGACAGAGCATAACATCAAAATGGAAAAGGGCCTTTAATTAATATAACAATTAGGTGTTAATTGTGTAAAAGAGTATTCAAGATATCCAGAAACAGTGTTATTGTCATTAACTGTTGTGCTACTTGCAGGCCAGTCAATCATGCAGGAGATATTACTTAATGAATAAATACGGTATTTGACTTCTCAACTGTTTTATTTGAATATTTTTCGGATTTACAATTTTTATCTAGGAATCCCCCCCCCCCTTGTACCAACCTCCTGTGAGACGTCAAAGAAGAAGGGGAGTAGAGGGGAGAATAACTTCTCCCCAAACTGTTTTCCTTTTTTGATGTCGGCTACCCCCCAATTAAAGGGGGGTATATGTATGTATCTAATCTTTACTGGTTTACACAATACAAATAAATTTTTATCTCTGCAAGAGAAGCTGTATACTATATTGGTATTTTGATGTTTTATATATATATATATATATATATATATATATATATATATATATATATATATATATATATATATATATATATATATATATATATATATATATATATATATATATATATATATATATAATATATATATATATATATATATATATATATATATATATATATATATATTCTTAATGGTGCTATAAGAAAAGCTGAGATTTATGTTGAATAATTTCAGCATCGATCTAAAACATTGAGACCAGAAAAGTATGGCAAACAAAGGGAATTCGAGGGGAGTTCTTTCTCTGCTTTATCACTATTGCAATATGTTTTAAGAACTTTATTATAACAGTTTCAAAATATGATATGGATAACAGTTTTATTGAGACTGACCTGCTATAGTTTCAAAATTGGATTAATGATTTCGGGGTTGACAATGCGTAATAGCAATCTATCTACCTTGCTATCTGTATCTCTCTATCTATCGAGTTTTATATATATATATATATATATATATATATATATATATATATATATATATATATATATATATATATATATATGTTCGCGCCCTGTCACGGTCTAAGGTTAGCAAGGGCATGCACTCAGGGTAATGATTACATCTGCCAAAACAAGTCCTTCGCAAGAAGGCAACCGTCCTAGCCCTTGGTTGAAAAGGGAGTCCGTGACGTAAAACCGGAACAAGAAGAATATATATATATATATATATATATATATATATATATATATATATATATATATATATATATAATATATATATATATAACTATTTAGTTAGGTCATTATTTTGTACTTTGTTTTGCTTTGTGCACACTATGCAGTGATTTATTTATTCATTTGCAAGTTATTTCGATAGTTATTTGCTACATAATTTATTTTTTTTCTTTTGTCTTATACACAGATAGATAGATAGATAGATTAGTAAGTAACCATATTTCTTTGCACTTCTACGTATTCGTTTTCTTCGCTCAAGATGAAAATTTGTTATGCAAAAGGCGAAGAAAATAAAGACTGTAACAAAGAAGCAACTCCAGCAAATAAAAGAGTTGCTAGAATGAGAACGACTTCGTCACCAGCGTTATAAAATATGAAATATATAAAGAACAGAAAGAAAGGAAATACCCATCTATATATATATATATATATATATATATATATATATATATATATATATATATATATATATATATATATATATACTGTACAGCCTACGTACGGCCTCTCCCATCGGTTTGCTTTCTCCCTCATCAGGTGATTGCTAACTATAAAACAAACTCTACAGCGTAGGAGCCAAAGTCAAATTCCTCCACATGACGTTTAAATTCGAGATGTTCGGCAAAAGTACATAATGTACCTCCTTGTGAAAAGAGGGATACTGTAGACATGAATGGGGAAGCCGAGTCAATTCAAGGGGCTGTACCAGCAGAGGATCAAACAGATATGAATACATGGAAACCTCTGTCATGTTACTGGAAAAAAGAAAGCTCTGTTAAGGCAGAGCTGAAAGGCGCAGGTCAAATACTTCTCATTATTGCAGAGGTGTAATCTATGTGAAAAAGACGGGTTCATCTTCCAACAGGTTACATTTCTCGGTTAAGTCACGATTTGCTACAGTAGAAGTTATTGGTTTCAGTCGAAAACGTGGGTAGGAATCGTCTCCATTGCAACGTAATCAAAACCTGTTATTGTAATTACCAGTCGTCTGGTTCTTTTTGGCATCTCTAACAAAGAAATAAACAATTCAAAGCTAAAAATATACATATCGGTGGAATATAATAATAATAATAAAATAATAATAATAATAATAATAATAATAATAATAATAATAATAATAATAATAATAATAATAATAATAATAATAATAATAATAATAATAATAATAATAATAATAATAATAACAATAATGATAATAACGACAAAACTGATGAAGATAATGATGATATTTATGATATAATTCGCACTACTGAACACGACTCCTGAAAAACCACTTGCTTTAAAGAAAGTGTCATATTTATCAGGCTAGACAACTTCCGCTGCTCTCTGATAGCTTCAATTCCTGGTTAAAATTTCAACCTTACTTATAAGCTAATGCTCAGTAAGAAATGGATACAAACTCACTCATGGAACAATGATTTTCTATATGGAAATTATAAAAAAGAATATATATATTTATATATATATATATATATATATATATATATATATATATATATATATATATATATATATAAAAATATATATATATATATATATATATATATATATATATATATATATATATATATATATATATATATATATATATATATATATATATATATATATATATATATATATATATATATATATATATATATATATAATGAGACCGTGATGTTTACAATAATGCTATCCACGAAAAAATTACAAATGAACTCGCTTCACATATAACGAAATCATCTCTCTTTCATCAAGAAAGTTACCACGACAGAAAAAGTTGCATATTATATCCCTTCGCTCTTTAATCAACCTTTTACAGATGTACGAGCAGTTTATATATATATATATATATATATATATATATATATATATATATATATATATATATATATATATATATATATATATATATATATATATATATCTACCTTGGCTGTTTCCCCCTTTAATTGGGGGGTAGCCGACATCAAGCAAGGAAAACAAATAGGGGGATTACTTTGCTCTATGGGCAATGACAAGGGAGCTAGCGACCGTTCAGATGGCACTGCTGGTGGGCCACAGCCCATCCTCCCGGCTCTTCCACAACCTGTGTCGCTTCACAACTGCCAACTCCTCCTACTGCCCCTACCACAGGGCTACCTCTGTAAGATGCAGCCCCGTGGTAACAGCAGATGCTCATCAGAGCTGCGTCACAATCGCTTGCCATTCATTCCTATTCCTAGCACGCTCGCTTGCTTCCCTCACATCCATCCCCCTATCATTCAGGGCTCTCCTTACTCCAAACCTAGGCCTCCCTTTAGCATTTCTCCCATCAACTCTCGCATTCATCACCTTTTTCAGCAGCCTTTCATCATCCATCCTTTCCACAAGGCCAAACCATCTCAGAACATTCATATCTACTCTGGCTGCAAGTCTCTCCTCACACCCATTCTTGCTCTCACCACTTCATTCCTAACCCTATCCAATCGAGATACACCAATCATACTCCTCAGGAATTTCATCTCAACACATTTAGTTTCCGTCTCTCACTTACTTTCATACCCCATAACTCTGATCCATACATCACAGTTGGCACAACCACTTTCTCATACAAAACTTTCTCAACATTTATTTCCAACCCTCTATTCTTCATCACTCCTTTCAATGCACCCAACACTTTACATCCTTCATTCACTCTGTGACACACATCTGCTTCCACTCCACCATTTGCAGCTATAACCGAGCCCAAATACTTAAACTGATTAACCTCCTCAAGTGTCTCTCCATTCAACATAACATTCAATCCAGCGCCATCCTCATTTCTTGTACACCTCATAACCTTACTCTTTCCCACATTCATTCGCAACTTCCTTCTCTCACACACCATTCCAAATTCTGACACTAACTGACACACACACACACACACACACACACACACACACACACACACACACACACACACACACACACACACACACACACACACAAACAAACACACACACACACATCACATTACCTAATTTTTTGTGTAAACTGGGGAAAGCTCTTAAGCCGTTTACCTGATCCTGTGGTTCTATATATTGTTAAAATCAGTATCCTTCCCATTTATATTAACTTGTTAGTTAGTTTGATACACGAAATAATTGAATAATAAAAAAAAAATACCAAATATCCACCTGTCAACAGTACTGAGTTAAGTTGCCAAGTAGTACAGCTGTCTTATTTTCTTCATTTTTTTTTGCTTTTCTTTTAGCTTTCTCTTTTACTATTTTTTTATTTTGTATATATATTGAGTTAAATGTAAAGTCTAATCCTGTGATAACATATCTTGGTTAGCAAGTGAGTTTATCAGTTAGGAAGAATATATAGCAGAAACAGGTGGGCGCCACCTCAGACACAAATTCAAATTTTCCTTCAGGTTTGACTTTTGTTTTTCTTTTTCTTTTTATCCTTAAATTACCATGGTCAAGTTTTTAATTTAAGATGTGTGTTACCAGAAAAGAGATAAACTGAGTCACTAAATAGCACTTATATGGATATATAAAAATTCTGTGTGAAGCTTAATTAAAAGTTTTTTGTTTTTGTTTTTTTTTCTGTGAGAGGGAGAACATAAAAATGACGCCATCTCTGTCCCAAACCTCTCCCATCCATGGGTCGGTAGGAGGGGTAGCCATTAGGGGACTTAAACAGAAAATCAAGAATTTAGAGGCAATGGTTATAAGCCTTGATGATAAAATTCGGAATATGGATGGAGAAATGAAAGAGAATGAAACACTCAGAGAGCAAATAAGATCTTTGGAGGAAGCAAATAAAGCACAAGGGCAGGAGAGAAAGGAACTAGAAAAAAGAATAAAGAAGCTGGAAGGGGAAAAGAGTCAACTAGAATCTAGAATTTCTAAACAAGAAGATAAAAACAAACAGCTGAATGACAACCTAAAGGAATTAGATGTTAGTTCACTGCTCTCTTCTGAGAGAGACGAGATTGCTGCTTGGAATGTCCAGATTAAGGAAAACATTGAACAGTTCAGAAAAGAGTTCCAGGAGCTGAATATGGAAAATGATGCCATGAAAACTTCCTTTGCTGATGCACTAAAGGGGAATGTGGCAGTAAAAGAGGCTGTAAAGGTGGTGGCACTGGAAAACATACAAACAGTTGACTATAAAGAGACAGTAATCGAAAAAATGAAAGACGTTGTGATGGAAAGGGCAAACCCACTCATCAGACAGGCACTTGATAAGGAGAAGACAGTGGTAATCTCAGGCATAAGTGAATCCCAGGAGCCAACATGGCAGGG
The DNA here is from genome assembly GCA_037179515.1 of Halocaridina rubra. Classification (NCBI taxonomy): domain Eukaryota; kingdom Metazoa; phylum Arthropoda; class Malacostraca; order Decapoda; family Atyidae; genus Halocaridina; species Halocaridina rubra. Next base: position 25,650 of record JAXCGZ010019117.1, read on the forward strand.
GAGACTTGAAGAAAATAAAGCTAGGGTTGTAGACCTGATAAGAAAGCTTGGAGTAGTTTGTGGTCCTGAGGATATTGTAAACATACACAAACTAGGTAAATATTCGAGGGAAGGAAAGCCGAGACCAACAAAAGTAACCTTTGAGAGAGGGGAAACATGTAGGGAAATATTGTTGAGAAAAAAAAGTCTAAAAGACCTTCAAGAATTCAAAGAAGTGTTCATTAGACGATACAGAACACAGGAAGAGATGGGAAAGATCAAAAACTTGTTGTAAGAGGCAAGAAGGTTAAATGATGAAAGAAATGAAGAACAGAAGAAAAATTTTCGTTACAGAGTTCTTCCAGACAAAGGGGAGATAAAGAAGATAATGACAGAAGATCAGGGGATGGGGCCTCATTAAGATTGTTATACACAAATGCTGATGGATTAGCTGGTAAGGCAGTAGAATTAAAAGATAGGATTCACAACAGTAAGGCAGATATAGTAGCAATTACAGAGACTAAGTTGAGTGAGGACATAAACAGTGTCACAGTTTTTCATAAGGGCTTCAGAATACTAAGGGTTGAAAGATCTGAGAGGACTGGTGGAGGGATAGCACTGCTCATAAGTGAAAGGATTCAAGTTGAAGAAATAAACTTGGCTATAGAAAGTGAGTTCAAGGAATTTCTTGTTGCTCGCATAAATACTGGGTCAGAGAGCATTATAATAACTGTTGTATACAACCCACCAAGGAACCAAAATAGGCTTGAAGTTTATGAGGAAAGTCATATAGGTACTATTGAAGTCATAAACTCAGTTGTTAACATGGCACGGGAAAAAAAATGTAGGATTTTGATTATGGGAGACTTTAATCATAAAGAGATAGATTGGATAAATCTTGACCCACACAGTGGTGAGGACTCATTCGGGGCAAGATTCCTAGATTGCATACAAGGGAATTTCCTACACCAACATGTAATGGAAACAACAAGGGCCAGGGGTGGGGAAGAGCCATCACTACTTGATCTAGTGTTCACAGATAATGTGTTGGATATTGAAAATATTGAGTATGAACCACCAATTGGAAAGAGTGACCACTGTGTGTTGTTGATGGAGTATATCATTGAAGATATTCTTCCTGAGAGTAGAGGCACTGAGGACATGAGGAGGAACTATCCGAAAGGAGATTACATCAAAATGAATGAGCTTTTTGCAGTTATCGACTGGAGAACCTTACTTTACAACAAATCTGTACAAGAAATGTATGACATCTTTTGTGAGAAATATGGGAAGATAGTAGATTGCTGCATACCTGTCACCAAAGTAGGTGTAATTCATGCCAGAGAGAAATGGTTCGATAATGGGTGTAAAAGAGCTAAGGAGTGGAGAGACAAATGCTGGAAAAGGTATAGGAGGAGAAAAAACATAAATGCCTGGCAAACCTACAAAAGAGCAAGAAATGACTACCTAAGTAAAAGGAGAGAGGCAGAGAGAGACTATGAGAGGGACATCACCAGGAAGGCTAAAGAAAATCCCAAGCTTTTCCACAGCTTTATCAGAGGAAAACTGAAGGTAAAAGAACAGGTTTTAAGGCTAAAGAGAGCAGATGGAAGCATCACTGAGACGGATGAAAGAATTGAACAAGGGGTTTCAGTCAGTATTTACAGTAGAAAATACCCCACCCCCTCAGGTTGCAGTGATAGAAGCTCAAGGGCCGGTATTAGAGAACATCAACCTTACAGCCACAGAGGTATGCAAAGCGCTGATGGATTTAGATGTTCATAAAGCTACAGGTCCTAATGACATATCCCCTCATGTGCTTAAAAAATGCGCAAACACAATATCAGTGGCACTAAATATCATATTTAAGGAGTCACTGGAGTCGGGGGAGATTCCAAGATGCTGGAAACAAGCAAATGTGATACCTATCTTCAAAAAGGGAAGGAGGGATACGGCTCTGAACTATAGACCAGTTTCCTTGACCAGCATAGTTTGCAAAGTTATGGAGAAACTACTAAGGAAACATATCTCTCTTCACTTGGAATCCTTCAACTTTTTGTCAGTGAGGCAACATGGCTTCAGAGAAGGTAGATCAACAGTAACAAACTTATTAGAATTTTATGATGAGGTAAGCCAAATCTTACAGGAAAGAGAGGGCTGGGCAGATTGCATATTCCTAGACTTCCAGAAAGCATTTGACACTGTTCCACATGGGAGACTTATTAGGAAGCTGCAATCAATGGCTAGAATAGGTGGAAATGTTTTGGAATGGATAAAAACTTACTTAGAAGGAAGGGAACAGAGGGTTAGAGTAAGACACTCAGTGTCTGAATGGAGAAGAGTTAGTAGTGGAGTTCCACAGGGTTCAGTTTTAGGGCCACTTTTGTTCCTTGTATATGTAAATGACCTACCAGAGTCTGTAAATTTATTCATGAATATGTTTGCAGATGATGCAAAGATTGTGAAGAAAGTAAAAAACGAGAACAATGGTAGAGAACTTCCGGAGGATCTAAATAATCTGCATGAGTGGTCAGAAAAGTGGCTAATGAAATTCAATACTTCAAAATGTAAGGTAATGAGAATGGGTACAAGTGCAAGAAGGCCCAAGCTTGACTACTCGGTGGCTGGAGTACAACTTCAAGAGACAGAAAATGAGAGAGATCTAGGAGTAAACATACTGGCAGATTTGTCTCCAGAAATACATATAAATGGCATAGTAAGGGCAGCATATGCATTCTTATCAAATGTAAGGGTAGCCTTCAGGCACATGGACAAGGAAATGTTCAGAAATATTTATGTAACCTATGTGAGGCCAAAACTCGAATATGCAGCCCCCTTTTGGAATCCGCACTTGAAAAAGCACATAGCTAAGCTTGAAAAAGTTCAAAGACATGCCACGAAACTGGTGCCAGAAATATGCAATCTCAGTTATGATGAGAGGCTGAGGGAATTAGACTTACCATCACTCGAAGCTAGAAGAGTGAGGGGGGATATGGTGACAGTCTTTAAATTCCTTCATGGTTATGATACAGTGGATAGGGATCGATTTTTTTATATGGCTGGCTCTAGAACTAGAGGTCATAGTTTGAAGCTTCGTAAGAAAACTTCTTTGCAGGATGTAAGGAAATACTTTTTCAGTGTAAGAGTAGTTGATAATTGGAATTGGCTAAGCGAGGAGGTAGTTAATGCTATCTCAATCCATAGTTTTAAGGACAGGTATGATAAGTATCACTAAGTCTAAAATGGAACCGATCATGAGACGGGAAGATACGAGCTTTAGGCTCTTTCCCGTAAACACAATTAGGTAATCACAATTAGGTAACCACACACACACACACACACACACACACACACACACACACACACACACACACACACATATATATATATATATATATATATATATATATATATATATATATATATATATATATATATATATATATATATATATATATATATATATATATATATATATATATATATATATATATATATATATATATTATAACACAGCCAGTAGATGCAGGCACTTCTCCCGTCGCTCTTTTATCAACCTTTTACAGATATACAAGCAGTTTATATATATATATATATATATATATATATATATATATATATATATATATATATATATATATATATATATATATATATATATATATATATATATATGACAATGAAACAGTCATATTAACCATACTATTATCCACGATTTATTTTTGTAGCATTGGGTAAATCGAATTAGAGTAGCAAGTTACAAATTCATGCTACATTAATTGACTAAGCTAGTGCATCAGATAAATATCTTCACCACATAGCACAGTCATTCTTGAACAAACCAGTTACAGTGTACTTGGAGTTTCAGTATATATATATTTACAATCACGCCTTGATGTTAATAATACTATTATGCATGAAAAAAATTTCTCTAAGCATCAGGAGAGTCAAATTTGGGTGACAACTTCAAATTTCATGCCATCCTACACCGACCAAGGTACCATAGCATATCAAAATCTGCATATCATACCAAAGTCAGAACATGCAAGTACATTTCCCCTAGTTTTTTCATCGACCTAATACAGCTGTACAAATAGTTTAAGTGCATATATATATATATATATATATATATATATATATATATATATATATATATATATATATATATATATATATATATATATATATATATATATATATATATATATATTTTTTTTTTTTTTTTTTTTTTATTAATTAATTTATTTATTTTCTATGTGTTGTTTCACTGATGGGCTTCCTTACCATTTAGTGTTGTATGCTAACAGGTTGCGCTTACTCATATATATATATATATATATATATATATATATATATATATATATATATATAT
>JAXCGZ010019117.1:35000-37500 GCA_037179515.1 Halocaridina rubra
CTGACAAAAAGTTGAAGGATTCCAAGTGAAGAGAGATATGTTTCCTTAGTAGTTTCTCCATAACTTTGCAAACTATGCTGGTCAAGGAAACTGGTCTATTGTTCAGAGCCGTATCCCTCCTTCCCATTTTGAAGATAGGTATCACATTTGCTTGTTTCCAGCATCTTGGAATCTCCCCCGACTCCAGTGACTCCTTAAATATGATACTTAGTGCCACTGATATTGTGTTTGCGCATTTTTTAAGCACCTGAGGGGATATGTCATCAGGACCTGTAGCTTTATGAACATCTAAATCCATCAGCGCTTTGCATACCTCAGTGGTTGTAAGGTTGATGTTCTCTAATACCGGCCCTTGAGCTTCTATCACTGCAATCTGAGGGGGTGGGGTATTTTCTACTGTAAATACTGACTGAAACTCCTTGTTCAATTCTTTGCAGATCTCTTCATCCATCTCAGTGATGCTTCCATCCGCTCTCTTTAGCCTTAAAACCTGTTCTTTTACCTTCAATTTTCCTCTGATAAAGCTGTGGAAAAGCTTGGGATTTTCTTTAGCCTTCCTGGTGATGTCCCTCTCATAGTCTCTCTCTGCCTCTCTCCTTTTACTTAGGTAGTCATTTCTTGCTCTTTTGTAGGTTTGCCAGGCATTTATGTTTTTTCTCCTCCTATACCTTTTCCAGCATTTGTCTCTCCACTCCTTAGCTCTTTTACACCCATTATCGAACCATTTCTCTCTGGCATGAATTACACCTACTTTGGTGACAGGTATGCAGTAATCTACTATCTTCCCATATTTCTCACAAAAGATGTCATACATTTCTTGTACAGATTTGTTGTAAAATAAGGTTCTCCAGTCAATAACTGCAAAAAGCTCATTCATTTTGATGTAATCTCCTTTCGGATAGTTCCTCCTCATGTCCTCAGTGCCTCTACTCTCAGGAAGAATATCTTCAATGATATACTCCATCAACAACACACAGTGGTCACTCTTTCCAATTGGTGGTTCATACTCAATTTCTTCAATATCCAACACATTATCTGTGAATACTAGATCAAGTAGTGATGGCTCATCCCCACCCCTGGCCCTCGTTGGTTCCATTACATGTTGGTGTAGGAAATTCCCTTGTACGCACTCTAGGAATCTTGCCCCGAATGAGTCAAGATTTATCCAATCTATCTTTATGATTAAAATCTCCCATAATCAAAATCCTACATTTTTTTTCCCGGGCCATGTTAACAACTGAGTTTATGACTTCAATAGTACCTATATGACTTTCCTCATAAACTTCAAGCCTATTTTGGTTCCTTGGTGGGTTGTATACAACAGTTATTATAATGCTCTCTGACCCAGTATTTATGCGAGCAACAAGAAATTCCTTGAACTCAATTTCTATAGCCAAGTTTATTTCTTCAACTTGAATCCTTTCACTTATGAACAGTGCTATCCCTCCACCAGTCCTCTCAGATCTTTCAACCCTTAGTATTCTGAAGCCCTTAGGAAAAACTGTGACACTGTTTATGTCCACACTCAACTTAGTCTCTGTAATTGCTAATATATCTGCCTTACTGTTGTGAATCCTATCTTTTAATTCTACTGCCTTACCAGCTAATCCATCAGCATTTGTGTATAACAATCTTAATGAGGCCCCATCCCCTGATCTTCTGTCATTATCTTCTTTATCTCCCCTTTGTCTGGAAGAACTCTGTAACGAAAATTTTTCTTCTCTTCTTCATTTCTTTCATCATTAAACTTCTTGCCTCTTGCAACAAGTTTTTGATCTTTCCCATCTCTTCCTGTGTTCTGTATCGTCTAATGAACACTTCTTTGAATTCTTGAAGGTCTTTTAGACTTTTTTTTCTCAACAATATTTCCCTACATGTTTCCCCTCTCTCAAAGGTTACTTTTGTTGGTCTCGGCTTTCCTTCCCTCGAATATATACCTAGTTGGTGTATGTTTACAATATCCTCAGGACCACAAACTACTCCAAGCTTTCTTATCAGGTCTACAACCCTAGCCTTATTTTCTTCAAGTGATTACCTAATTGTGATTACCTAATTGTGTTTACGGGAAAGAGCCCAAAGCTCGTATCTTCCCGTCTCCTGATCGGTTCCATTTTAGACTTAGTGATACTTATCATATCTGTCCTTAAAACTATGGATTGAGATAGCATTAACTACCTCCTCGCTTAGCCAATTCCAATTATCAACTACTCTTACACTGAAAAGGTATTTCCTTACATCCTGCAAAGAAGTTTTCTTACGAAGCTTCAAACTATGACCTCTAGTTCTAGAGCCAGCCATATCAAAATATCGATCCCTATCCACTGTATCATAACCATGAAGGAATTTAAAGACTGTCACCATATCCCCCCTTAATCTTCTAGCTTCGAGTGATGGTAAGTCTAATTCCCTCAGCCTCTCATCATAACTGAAATTGCGTATTTCTGGCACCAGTTTCGTGGCATGTCTTTGAACTTTTTCAAGCTTAGCTATGTGCTTTTTC
>JAXCGZ010019117.1:42500-52500 GCA_037179515.1 Halocaridina rubra
CTCTCTCTCTCTCTCTCTCTCTCTCTCTCTCTCTCTCTCTCTCTCTCTCTCTCTCTCTCTCTCTCTCTCTCTCTCTCTCTCTCTCTCTCTCTCTCTCTCTCTCTCTTTATATATATATATATATATATATATATATATATATATATATATATATATATATATATATATATATGCATACATCTATATATATAAATACATATATGCAAAAAGCCACAGGGAAATAAAGAACACAGCAGAGTACCAAGAGCATTCGTATATTTCAAATATACATCCCCAGGGCAACTAACTTAGTTGCCCTGAGGATGTATATTTGATATATATATATATATATATATATATATATATATATATATATATATATATATATATATATATATATATATATATATGCGATTCGATTCCCATGAGGTTTAAGAAAGTTTTTATGTATAATTGCATTGTTAACATTGCTTCATTGTGTGTGATTACCTAATTGTGATTATCTAATTGTGTTTACGGGAAAGAGCCCAAAGCTCGTATCTTCCTGTCTCCTGATCGGTTCCATTTTGTACTTACTGACTCTTATCATACCTGTCCTTAAAACTATGGATTGAGATAGCATTAACGACCTCCTCGCGTAGCGAATTCCAATTATCAACTACTCTTACACTGAAAAAGTATTTCCTTACATCCTGCAAAGAAGTTTTCTTACGAAGCTTCAAACTATGACCTCTAGTTCTAGAGAGAGATCTAGTTCTAGTTCTGTGTGTGTATATATATATATATATATATATATATATATATATATATATATATATATATATATATATATATATATATATATATAAATAATATATATATATATATATATATATATATATATATATATATATATATATATATATATATATATATATATATATGATATTTCACGGGACACACGTGACTTTAGTAAATGTAAATGGTTATGGCTACGTAAGGAAATTGAAAGAAATTTTGAAATCCTTAGTACTTTTAAAGTGTATTATGGAAAATGATGCCATGAAAACGTCCTTTGCTGATGCACTAAAGGGGAATGTGGCAGTAAAAGAGGCTGTAAAGGTGGTGGCACTGGAAAACATACAAACAGTTGACTATAAAGAGACAGTAATCGAAAAAATGAAAGACGTTGTGATGGAAAGGGCAAACCCACTCATCAGACAGGCACTTGATAAGGAGAAGACAGTGGTAATCTCAGGCATAAGTGAATCCCAGGAGCCAACATGGCAGGGGAGACTTGAAGAAAATAAAGCTAGGGTTGTAGACCTGATAAGAAAGCTTGGAGTAGTATGTGGTCCTGAGGATATTGTAAACATACACCAACTAGGTAAATATTCGAGGGAAGGAAAGCCGAGACCAACAAAAGTAACCTTTGAGAGAGGGGAAACATGTAGGGAAATATTGTTGAGAAAAAAAAGTCTAAAAGACCTTCAAGAATTCAAAGAAGTGTTCATTAGACGATACAGAACACAGGAAGAGATGGGAAAGATCAAAAACTTGTTGCAAGAGGCAAGAAGGTTAAATGATGAAAGAAATGAAGAGAAGAAAAATTTTCGTTACAGAATACTTCCAGACAAAGGGGAGATAAAGAAGATAATGACAGAAGATCAGGGGATGGGGCCTCATTAAGATTGTTATACACAAATGCTGATGGATTAGCTGGTAAGGCAGTAGAATTAAAAGATAGGATTCACAACAGTAAGGCAGATATAGTAGCAATTACAGAGACTAAGTAGAGTGAGGACATAAACAGTGTCACAGTTTTTCATAAGGGCTTCAGAACACTAAGGGTTGAAAGATCTGAGAGGACTGGTGGAGGGATAGCACTGCTCATAAGTGAGAGGATTCAAGTTGAAGAAATAGACTTGGCTATAGAAAGTGAGTTCAGGGAATTTCTTGTTGCTCGCATAAATACTGGGTCAGAGAGCATTATAATAACTGTTGTATACAACCCACCAAGGAACCAAAATAGGCTTGAAATTTATGAGGAAAGTCATATAGGTACTATTGAAGTCATAAACTCAGTAGTTAACATGGCACGGGAGAAAAAATGTAGGATTTTGATTATGGGAGACTTTAATCATAAAGAGATAGATTGGATAAATCTTGACCCACACAGTGGTGAGGACTCATTCGGGGCAAGATTCCTAGATTGCGTACAAGGGAATTTCCTACACCAACATGTAATGGAACCAACAAGAGCCAGGGGTGGGGATGAGCCATCACTACTTGATCTAGTGTTCACAGATAATGTGTTGGATATTGAAAATATTGAGTATGAACCACCAATTGGAAAGAGTGACCACTGTGTGTTGTTGATGGAGTATATCATTGAAGATATTCTTCCTGAGAGTAGAGGCACTGAGGACATGAGGAGGAACTATCCGAAAGGAGATTACATCAAAATGAATGAGCTTTTTGCAGTTATTGACTGGAGAACCTTATTTTACAACAAATCTGTACAAGAAATGTATGACATCTTTTGTGAGAAATATGGGAAGATAGTAGATTGCTGCATACCTGTCACCAAAGTAGGTGTAATTCATGCCAGAGAGAAATGGTTCGATAATGGGTGTAAAAGAGCTAAGGAGTGGAGAGACAAATGCTGGAAAAGGTATAGGAGGAGAAAAAACATAAATGCCTGGCAAACCTACAAAAGAGCAAGAAATGACTACCTAAGCAAAAGGAGAGAGGCAGAGAGAGATTATGAGAGGGACATCACCAGGAAGGCTAAAGAAAATCCCAAGCTTTTCCACAGCTTTATCAGAGGAAAACTGAAGGTAAAAGAACAGGTTTTAAGGCTAAAGAGAGCGGATGGAAGCATCACTGAGACGGACGAAGAGATCTGCAAAGAATTGAACAAGGAGTTTCAGTCAGTATTTACAGTAGAAAATACCCCATCCCCTCAGATTGCAGTGACAGAAGCTCAAGGGCCGGTATTAGAGAACATCAACCTTACAGCCACAGAGGTATGCAAAGCGCTGATGGATTTAGATGTTCATAAAGCTACAGGTCCTGATGACATATCCCCTCATGTGCTTAAAAAATGCGCAAACACAATATCAGTGGCACTAAGTATCATATTTAAAGAGTCACTGGAGTCGGGGGAGATTCCAAGATGCTGGAAACAAGCAAATGTGATACCTATCTTCAAAAAGGGAAGGAGGGATACGGCTCTGAACTATAGACCAGTTTCCTTGACCAGCATAGTTTGCAAACTTATGGAGAAACTACTAAGGAAACATATCTCTCTTCACTTGGAATCCTTCAACTTTTTGTCAGTGAGGCAACATGGCTTCAGAGAAGGTAGATCAACAGTAACAAACTTATTAGAATTTTATGATGAGGTAAGCCAAATCTTACAGGAAAGAGAGGGCTGGGCAGATTGCATATTCCTAGACTTCCAGAAAGCATTTGACACTGTTCCACATGGGAGACTTATTAGGAAGCTGCACTCAATGGCTAGAATAGGTGGAAATGTTTTGGAATGGATAAAAACTTACTTAGAAGGAAGGGAACAGAGGGTTAGAGTAAGACACTCAGTGTCTGAATGGAGAAGAGTTAGTAGTGGAGTTGCACAGGGTTCAGTTTTAGGGCCACTTTTGTTCCTTGTATATGTAAATGACCTACCAGAGTCTGTAAATTCATTCATGAATATGTTTGCAGATGATGCAAAGATTGTGAAGAAAGTAAAAAACGAGAATAATGGTAGAGAACTTCCGGAGGATCTAAATAATCTGCATGAGTGGTCAGAAAAGTGGCTAATTAAATTCAATACCTCAAAATGTAAGGTAATGAGAATGGGTACAAGTGCAAGAAGGCCCAAGCTTGACTACTCGGTGGCTGGAGTACAACTTCAAGAGACAGAAAATGAGAGAGATCTAGGAGTAAACATACTGGCAGATTTGTCTCCAGAAATACATATAAATGGCGTAGTAAGGGCAGCATATGCATTCTTATCAAATGTAAGGGTAGCCTTCAGGCACATGGACAAGGAAATGTTCAGAAATATTTATGTAACCTATGTGAGGCCAAAACTCGAATATGCAGCCCCCTTTTGGAATCCGCACTTGAAAAAACACATAGCTATGCTTGAAAAAGTTCAAAGACATGCCACGAAACTGGTGCCAGAAATACGCAATCTCGGTTATGATGAGAGGCTGAGGGAATTAGACTTGCCATCACTCGAAGCTAGAAGAGTAAGGGGGGATATGGTGACAGTCTTTAAATTCCTTCATGGTTATGATAGAGTGGATAGGGATCGATATTTCGATATGGCTGGCTCTAGAACTAGAGGTCATAGTTTGAAGCTTCGTAAGAAAACTTCTTTGCAGGATATAAGGAAATACTTTTTCAGTGTAAGAGTAGTTGATAATTGGAATTGGCTAAGCGAGGAGGTAGTTAATGCTATCTCAATCCATAGTTTTAAGGACAGGTACGATAAGTATCACTAAGTCTAAAATGGAACCGATCAGGAGACGGGAAGATACGAGCTTTGGGCTCTTTCCCGTAAACACAATTAGGTAATCACAATTAGGTAATCACACACACACACACACACACACACACACACACACACACACACACACACACACACACACACACACATATATATATATATATATATATATATATATATATATATATATATATATATATATATATATATATATATATATATATGGTAAGGAAGTCCATCAGTAAAGCAACAAAGAAAAAATTAATGCTATATATCGGGGCCTAACTGGACCCCTTCTTAAGCACAAGTGCTTGAGAAGGGGTTCAGTTAGGATCCGAAGTATAGAGTTATTTTTTTCTATGTGTTGTTTCACTGACGGGCTTCCTTACCATATATTGCTGTATGCTAACAGTTTGTGCTTATATATATATATATATATATATATATATATATATATATATATATATATATATATATATATATATATATATATATATATATATATATATATATATATATATATATATATGTGTGTGTGTGTGTGTGTGTGTGTGTGTGTGTGTGTTTCATACTATTATCCACGATAAATGGTGTTTAAACCTCAGGAGAATGGAATCGCATCGCAAGTTACAAATTCATACTGCCACAACCAACTGAGCTATAGAAGATAAAAATCTGTGTATCATACTTTCCCGTCGTACTTATATCAACCAGTTACTGCTGTACTTTGAGTTTAAGTATATTTATCTATAATGAATCTGTAATGTCAGCAATAGCTCATGTCGCACGTTACAAATTCATGTCGCTCTCAATGACTAAGCTACAACATATACAAATCTGCATATCATGACTCATCCAGGTCAAACAAGCACTTTCCCGTCGATCTTATATTATTAAAAGAAAATCTTTTAATTAAAAAAAAATACGCTTCACTACCATTGGACAGACTGTTTTTGTATGGTAAATGCTTCTCCCTTCCCTCATCTATGTAAGTCTACAAATAACCTGTTATCTTGGCCTCCATTCTCTTATGTCTATAGACAATCCCTTTCCCTTACATCTTATAGCGTCTATCAGTAACCTTGATTATAAGCTGTCTCAGCTCCCCAATCTCTCTCTCTCTCTCTTTCTCTCTCTCTCTCTCTCTCTCTCTCTCTCTCTCTCTCTCTCTCTCTCTCTCTCTCTCTCTCTCTCTCTCTCTCTCTCTTCATATGAAAAGTGAAAACAACAACTCCTTCTCTATATTTTTTTGAGATGAGATAGGCCTTCTAGCGTGTTCCATTCGATTTTTACCCAAAGAATGGCAACTTAAAATATTATCTTTTTGTCTTCATACGGTGGATATGTTAATAAATCCACTCAATTTATATATGTAGTGTTACTGTCTTAAAAATATATGATATCTTAATTCAATATAAATATTATTTATTTTGCCAAATGTCTTTTTTTTATTATTTTTTTATCAAATAGCACATAAGCATAAATCATTCTCTGTCATGGATTTGCATTATTTGAATATTTCTGTAATATATTGCTTTATTTTTGCATTTATTCCTTTCATTTACAGTTACAAATTTGGAAAATGCGATCTGTCTCCCTCTCTCTCTCTCTCTCTCTCTCTCTCTCTCTCTCTCTCTGAATACAGAACTGTACTTGATGTATTTAGCTCTCTTCCTTCAGTACATGTGAATGTGTGTTTCTTATTAAATATTTAAAAGCATATTCTTTTTCACAACTAAAAAATATTTCTAACGAACATAAGATAAATAGCGCTGTTTATGGATTTTTATACTCATAATAAAAGACTTGCAAAAATAATTGTTCTAGCTTCGAGAGATGGTAAGTCTAATTCCCTCAGCCTCTCATCATAACTGAGATTGCGTATTTCTGGCACCAGTTTCGTGGCATGTCTTTGAACTTTTTCAAGCTTAGCAATGTGCTTTTTCAAGTGCGGATTCCAAAAGGGGGCTGCATATTCGAGTTTTGCCCTCACATAGGTTACATGAATATTTCTGAACATTTCCTTGTCCATGTGCCTGAAGGCTACCCTTACATTTGATAAGAATGCATATGCTGCCCTTACTATGCCATTTATATGTATTTCTGGAGACAAATCTGCCAGTATGTTTACTCCTAGATCTCTCTCATTTTCTGCCTCTTGAAGTTGTACTCCAGCCACCGAGTAGTCAAGCTTGGGCCTTCTTGCACTTGTACCCATTCTCATTACCTTACATTTTGAAGTATTGAATTTCATTAGCCACTTTTCTGACCACTCATGCAGATTATTTAGATCCTCCTGAAGTTCTCTACCATCGTTCTCGTTTTTTACTTTCTTCACAATCTTTGCATCATCTGCAAACATATTCATGAATGAATTTACAGACTCTGGTAGGTCATTTACATATACAAGGAACAAAAGTGGCCCTAAAACTGAACCCTGTGGAACTCCACTACTAACTCTTCTCCATTCAGACACTGAGTGTCTTACTCTAACCCTCTGTTCCCTTCCTTCTAAGTAAGTTTTTATCCATTCCAAAACATTTCCACCTATTCTAGCCATTGACTGCAGCTTCCTGATAAGTCTCCCATGTGCAACAGTGTCAAACGCTTTCTGGAAGTCTAGGAATATGCAATCTGCCCAGCCCTCTCTTTCCTGTAAGATTTGACTTACCTCATCATAAAATTCTAATAAGTTTGCTACTGTTGATCTACCTTCTCTGAAGCCATGTTGCCTCACTGACAAAAAGTTGAAGGATTCCAAGTGAAGAGAGATATGTTTCCTTAGTAGTTTCTCCATAACTTTGCAAACTATGCTGGTCAAGGAAACTGGTCTATAGTTCAGAGCCGTATCCCTCCTTCCCTTTTTGAAGATAGGTATCACATTTGCTTGTTTCCAGCATCTTGGAATCTCCCCCGACTCCAGTGACTCCTTAAATATGATACTTAGTGCCGCTGATATTGTGTTTGCGCATTTTTTAAGCACATGAGGGGATATGTCATCAGGACCTGTAGCTTTATGAACATCTAAATCCATCAGCGCTTTGCATACCTCTGTGGCTGTATGGTTGATGTTCTCTAATACCGGCCCTTGAGCTTCTATCACTGCAATCTGAGGGGGTGGGGTATTTTCTACTGTAAATACTGACTGAAACTCCTTGTTCAATTCTTTGCAGATCTCTTAGCCTTAAAACCTGTTCTTTTACCTGCACTTTTACTCCGATAAAGCTGTGGAAAAGCTTGGGAATTTCTTTAGCCTTCCTGGTGATGTCCCTCTCATAGTCTCTCTCTGCCTCTCTCCTTTTACTTAGGTAGTCATTTCTTGCTCTTTTGTAGGTTTGCCAGGCATTTATGTTTTTTCTCCTCCTATACCTTTTCCAGCATTTGTCTCTCCACTCCTTAGCTCTTTAACACCCATTATCGAACCATTTCTCTCTGGCAAGAATTACACCTACTTTGGTGACAGGTATGCAGCAATCTACTATCTTCCCATATTTCTCACAAAAGATGTCATACATTTCTTGTACAGATTTGCTGTAAAATAAGGTTCTCCAGTCAATAACTGCAAAAACTCATTCATTTTGATGTAATCTCCTTTCGGATAGTTCCTCCTCATGTCCTCAGTGCCTCTACTCTCAGGAAGAATATCTTCAATGATATACTCCATCAACAACACACAGTGGTCACTCTTTCCAATTGGTGGTTCATATTCAATTTTTTCAATATCCAACACATTATCTGTGAACACTAGATCAAGTAGTGATGGCTCATCCCCACCCCTGGCCCTTGTTGGTTCCATTACATGTTGGTGTAGGAAATTCCCTTGTACGCAATCTAGGAATCTTGCCCCGAATGAGTCCTCACCACTGTGTGGGTCAAGATTTATCCAATCTATCTCTTTATGATTAAAGTCTCCCATAATCAAAATCCTACATTTTTTTTCCCGTGCCATGTTAACAACTGAGTTTATGACTTCAATAGTACCTATATGACTTTCCTCATAAACTTCAAGCCTATTTTGGTTCCTTGGTGGGTTGTATACAACAGTTATTATAATGCTCTCTGACCCAGTATTTATGCGAGCAACAAAAAATTCCTTGAACTCACTTTCTATAGCCAAGTTTATTTCTTCGACTTGAATCCTTTCACTTATGAGCAGTGCTATCCCTCCACCAGTCCTCTCAGATCTTTCAACCCTTAGTATTCTGAAGCCCTTAGGAAAAACTGTGACACTGTTTATGTCCTCACTCAACTTAGTCTCTGTAATTGCTACTATATCTGCCTTACTGTTGTGAATCCTATCTTTTAATTCTACTGCCTTACCAGCTAATCCATCAGCATTTGTGTATAACAATCTTAATGAGGCCCCATCCCCTGATCTTCTGTCATTATCTTCTTTATCTCCCCTTTGTCTGGAAGAACTCTGTAATGAAAATTTTTCTTCTCTTCTCCATTTCTTTCATCATTTAACCTTCTTGCCTCTTGCAACAAGTTTTTTATCTTTCCCATCTCTTCCTGTGTTCTGTATCGTCTAATGAACACTTCTTTGAATTCTTGAAGGTCTTTTAGACTTTTTTTTCTCAACAATATTTCCCTACATATTTCCCCTCTCTCTAAGGTTACTTTTGTTGGTCTTGGCTTTCCTTCCCTCGAATATTTACCTAGTTGGTGTATGTTTACAATATCCTCAGGACCACATACTACTCCAAGCTTTCTTATCAGGTCTACAACCCTAGCTTTATTTTCTTCAAGTCTCCCCTGCGTACATATGTATGTAGGTATGTTTTCCCACACAGAAAGGCGAACCTATTCATAAATCCTTGTTTCCCTACTGAGGCAAAAGGAATGACAAGAAAAGGTTCACTTTCAGACCTGGTAGATGGTATGTCCAGCATACCAAAACAGGTTGTGGGGAAACCCCTTTTTTTTCTCTCTCTCTCTCTCTCTCTCTCTCTCTCTCTCTCTCTCTCTCTCTCTCTCTCTCTCTCTCTCTCTCTCTCTCTCTATATATATATATATATATATATATATATATATATATATATATATATATATATATATCTATCTATCTATCTATCTATCTATCTGTGTGTATGTATGTGTGTGTCTTACAGCTTAAATGCTATACTGGGAATGAACGGATTCTAACTGAATGCATTTTTGTTTATATTACAGTTTCTCCCAACCTCAAACGTGGCTTCGTTTTCGCATATAATTCAAATCCTAATCTAATTGGGTATCAACAATATTCAAATAAGCACATTATCATGTGTGAAAACATGAATCATATTTTACCCCGACTAGGACTAGAACCTAGGACATATAATTACTGTGCCAAGGCGCTACTAACTACTTCACAGAAGGTCTAAAAGAGAAACCAACTTTACAGCTAGAATAGGAATGAACATATTCTATATGAATGCCTTTTTGTTAATATTACAGTTTCTCCCAACCTCACTTGTGGCTTTGTTTTTCCATTCAATTCAAATCCCAATCTTGTTGGGCATCAACATTAAGCAAGTAAGC
>JAXCGZ010019117.1:77500-98069 GCA_037179515.1 Halocaridina rubra
CGAGCAAGAATAACATCAAGGTTGTCATCATTAAGTAAAAATGAGCAGATCTGTATTAAGTTCTGACCTAGTGGTAAAACATCTCTCACTGTGGGGCACTGAAGACAATAGTGGTCAAGAGTGTTAGCATTAGGACGGTCGCATAATTTACAGGAGGTGTACTGTGGCATATCTAGAGTCTGGGAGACCTGCCATAAAGGCCGATACCCCATTCTGAACCGAGCACTAACTACATTGTTTTTCCGCACCATTAACCCGCGTCTGCGATACTTGTAGCGACTGTGAAGAAAGTGATCATGGTGCTGTATGGACACACTGTTGGCCCTCTCCGTGTCCCTGCGCTGGACCGTCATGGCAAACCCAGCTGAGTAATAATAATAATAATAATAATAATAATAATAAACTTTATTTCCATTTTACAATGGGTATTCGTCAGCCAGGACAAGCCCCAACCCCCCACTGTGATGTCCACCCACAGCAGTTCCTGCCAGTAAACAGCTTAAACTCTCGGTCTTGGACGGGGACCGATCTTTCGACCTCGTGAATGCGAAGCCAGCGCGTTACCACAGTACTAGCCAGCAGGCTGTGTCGTTGCCAGTCAGCCCAATGTGGGATGGAGTCCATACAAATGACGCAACAAGAGAAGCATCCTGAGCGGCCGCGAGGCGACATAGTATATCTCCCACAGCACGGCCACAGATAGGTCTTGGCGAGGATAGGGCTTGTAGGGCCGATTGAGAGAGAGAGAGAGAGGAGAGAGAGAGAGAGAGAGAGAGAGAGAGAGAGAGAGAGAGAGAGATAAATATGCCTTCTTCTTCTTCTTCTTTATATATATATATAATATATATATATATATATATATATATATATATATATATATATATATATATATATATATATATATATATATATATATATATATATATATATATACCTTGGCTGTTTCCCGCTTTAATTGGGGGGTAGCCGACATCAAAAAAGGAAAACAGTTTGGGGAGAAGTTATTCTCCCCTCTACTCCCCCTCTTCTTTGACGTCTCACAGGAGGTTGGTACAAGGGGGGGATTCCTAGTCCCCCCGCCCCGTCCACTTTTAGTCGCCTTTTACGACACGCAGGGAATACGGTGAAGCTATTCTTTGATATTGTGCCCGCCCAACATATATATATATATATATATATATATATATATATATATATATATATATATATAATATATATATATCTATATATATATATATATATATATATATATATATATATATATGTGTGTGTGTGTGTATATATATATATATATATATATATATATATATATATATATATATATATATATATATAGCGATAGATAGATAGATAGATAGATATATATATATATATATATATATATATATATATATATATATATATATATATATATATATATATATATATATATATATGTGTGTGTATATATATATATATATATATATATATATATATATATAATATATATATATATATATATATATATATGCGGTTTTACGTCACGGACTCCCTTATCTACCAAGGGCTACGACGGTTGCCTTCTTGCGAAGGACTTGTTTTGGCAGATGTAATCCTTACGCTGAGTGCATGCCTTTGCTAACCTCAGACCGTGACGGGGCGCGAACCCTCGACCTGACGCCTCAGAGTCGGAGACGCTACCGACTGAGCCACGGCGACAACATATATATATATATATATATATATATATATATATATATATATATATATATATATATATATATATATATATATATATATATATATATATATACACATTGCATCTTTCTTTGAATATCTGTCCTCTTGCTATCTTCTCCCCCACATGTTGAAGTTCTCCATGATGGGGACTTCAATGTACACCACAGTGAGTGGCTAAATTCATCTCACGCTGATGTGGGAGGAAGTGAGGCCCTTGCTTTCTATATTACTGACGATCTGTAGCAGATCATTACACATCCTACTCATGTTCCCAATCGACATGAACATGCAGCCAACACTCTTGACCTATTTCTTACTTTTAATCCTTCAAACTACTCATATTCTATGCTTTCCCCTCTTAGTAAATCTGATCACTTTGTGATCTCAATCTCTTCCATTTTTGCTCCCTCTCCATCAATTCCTCCTACTTAGCACTGCCTTTGGTACTTTAAGCATACCCAACGTGGTGAATCGAGTAGCTTCCTCTATTACTTCCCGTGTTATGACTACTGCTTTAGGTCCCGCAAGACTTAGTTTAACTGTGCATGCTCCATGGTTCATGGGGCCAGGCATTGGGCACATCAGTCATACCAAGCCTCACTAGATTTACCTCACTCTGCTTTTATTGCAGCTAGGAATTGCTGGACTGCTCAGATTCAAAGGTCTAAAGCTTCATTTACAAGAAGGAAAATTGATAACCTTAACTTCTATTCCACTGATAGAATTTTCTGGTCCTTAAAACAAATCTCTCTAAAATCTTCTGTAACTCAGGCTTTCCCCCTCTCAATCGTTCTGATGGTTCTATAGCTTGCTCACCCACTGACAAAGCCACTCTCTTTGGCACTCACTTCTGTAAGTGATTACAGTGCACCTCTCCCTCATTCTTTACACTTCTCTAACCCTATGCAAAGTTCATAAGGTTCTTACTCACTAAAGACGAATAAGGCATCTTATATCCCTGCAAAGTTCCTTAAGACTTTGATGATGAACTGGCTCCCGTGCTTTGAAGTCATTTTTAGCCTCATTCTTTCAACCAGTATTATCCTTGATCTTGAAAGAATTCTCTAATTCAACCTGTTCTGAAGAAGTGTGACCACTCTATGCCAAAGTTTGGTTAAATTTAATGTCTCACAAGACACAGTTTCTGGCTATCTCTTTATCTTCTTCTCCTCCTGATAGCAATATTGTCTTCTAAACTAACAAAATGTACCCTCTTAATTCTGTCAACATATTAGGAATCCATAGAGCTTCTAATTTGTCTTGGGGGAATCACAAAATCCAATATTCTAAATCTGCATCCAAAAAATTGGGGGTTCTGTTTTGTTTTTGTCATTAAGTTTCCTCTTTACAGTTACTTAAAATCTATAAAGGTCTTATCCGTCCCTGCTTAGAATACTGCTCACACATCTGGGGTGCTTCTTCTTATACTTATCTCCTTAATAGGGTCGAATCTAAGGCAGTCAGACTTACTGATGATCCTTCTCTTACTTCTAATCTGAATTCTCTCTCTCTCTTTTCGGTAAGACATCATCCCTTTCTCTTTTCTATTGCTACTACTTCCATCGCTGCTCCGATGAATTGGCGAGTTGCATCCCTTCCCAACTGCCAAGGCTGCGTAACACTCGCCAAGTAGCCTCATCTCACAGGTACTGTGTGGAGATTTGTAGTTCACGGATTGGTCAGTGCAGCGACTGCTTTTTTCCATATACCTCCAGATTCTGGAACTCTCTTCCTCCTTCTATCTTTTCAAATTCTTATGACCTACCTTCCTTTAAAAAGCAGATGTACCATCATCTCAGGGCCTAATCCTCCATATCTCTATGTCCTTAGTACTTTGACTATTTTTCAGTTTGTCCTTTTCCTTTGTGTATCATTACCCCATCTCCGCCTTGTCTATAAGCTTTTCCTTTTCCATCGGCTTAATGTTTTTTCGTGCCCGGGACTTTATTGATGGGGGCAGTTTTTTGCCTGTCCCGGTGTCACACTTATAAAAAAAACTGTCGCCTAACCTTTGCTATAGCTAAAGTATTCGAAATTTGCTCAATTCTAATATTTTGAATCAAACTCGTTTAACTTCGATCATCAATACGGCTTCAGCAAGGAAGATCGCCTGGTGACCTCATGTCCTATCTTACTAATGTATGGTCAACTTCTCTGAGGAACTATGGTGAATCTCTGTTGGCCATACTCATGTTTATAGCTTTAACCCTTCTCTCTGTTCTCGTATATTCTTTTTTTTTTTTTTACTGTTTCATATCTGTGCTTGTTGACGGTATACCATCTAGCGAATACCCTGTTAACAGTGGTGTTCCACAGGACTGTGTTCTTTCACATACACTTTTCCTTCTTTTCATCAACGATCTTCTTTGGTCCCCATGCTCCTCTCCTTTTCATGCCTTTGCTTTTTCCTCTGCATTTTCTTAACAACCTTCATATGCTACTCGTAATAAGTCTCGTATCACTCTTTTTTCTACTCTCAACTCCAATTTGAAGAGGGTATTTGAGTAGGGGACCCAAAACCTAGTTAAATATATTACTTCTAAGACAATTTCTGGCTATCTCCTTATTCTGATAGCCCTATTTTCTTCGAATCCAACGAAATATGCCCTCTTGACTCTAGTAACATATTAAGAATCCATATACCCTCTAACTTGTCATTGGGGAAATACATAATCCAAGTTTCTGATTCTGCATCCAAAAAATTGGGGGTTCTGCTTCGTTTTCGTCATTACCTTAACTCTTTACAGTTACTTAAAATTTATAAAATTCTTATCCATCACTGCATAGAATACTGCTCACACATCTGGGCTGCTTCTTCATACTTATCTCCTTGATAGGGTTGAATCTAATGCAGTCAGAGTAATTAATGACCCTTCTCTTACTTTTATTCTGAATTCTCTTTCTTTTCTCTTCTCTTTTCTATTGCTACTGCTTTTATCGCTGATCTGATGAGCTGGCAAGTTGCATCCCTCCCCACTACGGAGGCATCGTAACACTCGCCAAGCGGCCTCGTCTCACAGGTACTATGTGGAGATTTGTAGCTAGCAGATTAGTAGGTGCAGTAACCCCTTCTTCCCATCCACCTCCAGACTCTGGAACTCCCTCCTTCTTTCTTAATTCTTATAGCCAATCTTCCTTCAAAAAACGGATCTTTCGTCATCCTAGGGCCGAATCCTGCCATAGCTTTAAGTCCTCAATACTTAGAATATTCTTCCAGACTGTGCTTTTCCTATTGCGTATCATCACATAATCTCTGCCTTGTCCTTAACCTTTTACTTTTCTTCATCTTAATGTTTTCTTCGTGACTGGGACTCTATTGATGAGGGCAGTTGTCTTGCCTGTCCTGGTGTCGCACTCATATATATATATATATATATATATATAATATATATATATATATATATATATATATATATATATATATATATATATATATATATATATATAGACACTAAAGAACGTAAAGGAAGCAGAAAATTATCGAAGATTAGACAAGCTTCAAAATTCGTCTTTTACGGTTGAAAGAATTAACAGGCCAAAATAAATATCAAGAGTTAGGAAAAATGGGTTCATATTTCGGATAAGTTAGTTTTAAAGTACTGCTTGTTGAATTCAAATATCACATCCAGGAACTTTATATTCCACTTGATTTTTTTACAGCAAAAAAAAACATGATGATTTCTCATCCGAGCACTCGTGAAAGTTGCATAATTTGTGGTAAAAGGTCTAAGCATGGTGACTTTACGTCCTTCACCAAGATCAGCTAGACCATATTTGTGAAAAGCAACCAAAGTCAGAGATGGCGACGTAACAACAAGATGCAAAAGGGTTTTTGAAGATGAACCGGTAAGCAGCTATCACAGGAAGAGTTATTGAAGTTGCACACTAAAAAAGAAATCTAGAGAGAAACTGATTCGAAAAAGAAAGAAGTGAAAGTTGAAGCTCAATGAGAACAATTGCCTTCACAAGGCTTTTTTTCTTCAATTGATGATAAAATCATAGTTAGATGATTGTTACTCCCTTCCACTCCAAAGGGATGTTGTTTAAATTGTCATATAATTAAAATAATCCAAAAAAGTAAAATTATAAAAAAGTTATCAGAAAGTCAGATCATTCAAGAAGGGAAAACTTTTCTCATTGTTGCAACAGTAGGTTAAGATCACAGACTGGTCTTCGCAATTGAACATCAAGATGTCTACGCTACTGAGAATATTGCTATGGCTCGTACACAGCATCAAATGCATTTTTGAAAAAATTTTGAAGTCGGAAGTAACTGAAATAAGTCTAAAACTATCAGAGTATGGTGTTGAGTTTGCATAACTGGCTGCATATATCACAGAAAACGTTTCCAAAATGGAATCGTTACGTTAGAAGAGTTGAGAGAACGGTATATGAAACTGCTACATGAAATATACATTGAAAACAGTGAATATAGGACTGAAGAATTAACAAGCAGAGTGATGGCAACAAATTTTGGCATCTAAGTAACCGCACAAAGTCGAAAATAGTTTATTGTGATGTTCTACTAAAATGGAAATAATTTTAGCAAACATATCCAGAAACACTAGAGATAGGCGAAGAAATTGGTGGTGATGCTGATAGCTTAGCACCTAAAGAAGCAAATCTTGTTTTGAGAAAAAAAAATGTATGTCATACTCTGAGTAAATATTATCTACCACACTGCAAAAATCCTATACAATATCGTTTTTGAGGTCAGAACGATGGTCCCATAACCTCGGTCTCCGTCATATATATCACAATCAAATATCATTTCAACCCTGGCATACAACTTCCTGGCATAGATTCCTGTAGATAACATAGACAACCCGCTGATATCAGAGAAACGCTCTGCTTTCCTTATTGCAGTCGAGTAAAGAGACCTAACTTTCAGTCAGGACTTTATTTGGTATAATTAAAAATATGACTAGCTCATCCGAAATTGCCAAAGCCGTGAACCGATTTGATCTTGGTATTTCTAAAACAAATATGGAGAAGCTAGAAACTAGAATGGTTGAAAGGAAAATTCAGCACTAAAGCGAGGGATGTATATTGCTAAATAACATTCAATCTGGAGTTTTTAGCATATTCTGCTACAATAATAAATCCGTTAAGGAACTAATCATTATACAAACATAACAGTCATACAGCGACTTAGGCATGGAAGTTGAGTGTCACTTGTCGATGTAAGGAAAAAAAAATTCATAGTAAAATCTTTTTAGGATAGCTTCAGATTGATATTCAGCCATTTATAATAGGAAACGAGAATCACTACAGCCTGTTTCAGTGCTAGTACAGTGGTAACGCGCTGGCTTCGCATTCACGAGGTCGAAAGATCGGTCCCCGTCCAAGACCGAGAGTTTAAGCTGTTTACTGGCAGGAACTGCTGTGGGTGGACATCACAGTGGGGGGTTGGGGCTTGTCCTGGCTGACGAATACCCATTGTAAAATGGAAATAAAGTTTATTATTATTATTATTATTATTATTATATTTCTAAAAGGCTTACCTGATTTTCGCAAATTAGATTTCAAATGGATTGTAAACCGCTTCGCCTTCAGTTATGTGTGTTTAATATATAAATAACTGATACTCTTGTCTTGATCTTGACAACTGCTCTCCAAATTTGGCATTGTTATGTGCTCCTTGATATAAAATTAGAAATTTATATCGTTCATTCCTTGTAA
The DNA here is from genome assembly GCA_037179515.1 of Halocaridina rubra. Taxonomy (NCBI): domain Eukaryota; kingdom Metazoa; phylum Arthropoda; class Malacostraca; order Decapoda; family Atyidae; genus Halocaridina; species Halocaridina rubra. The sequence continues at coordinate 84,902 of JAXCGZ010019117.1, forward strand.
GTCAAAATGTTTGCATATATATATATATATATATATATATATATATATATATATATATATATATATATATATATATATATATATATATATATATATATGTATATATATATATATATATATATATTCCCCCTGAGGGAAGGGGAAAAGAATTCTTCCTCCGTGTTCCCCTGCGTGTCTTAAAATTCGACTAAATGGGGTCGAAAGAGCGGACTGGGAATCCCCTCGTCTGTATTTACTTCCACAAAAAGTCAAAGTATTTGCTTTGACTCAGCTATCCCCCTAATAAGGGGGAATGTGGCTTTGGTATATATATATATATATATATATATATATATATATATATATATATATATATATATATATATATATATATATATATATATATATATATATATATATATATATATATATATATATATATATGCAGTAGGATCTGAGCCTACTACAACACTAACACTCTTATTGCAAGGCTCATGGACCTTGAATCTCCCGGCTTTGATGTTCTCTGACTGAAAATCTATCTCTCCACTACCACTACATTCCTTTGCTACTGATACTGTTCTCCAAACTCCACTGACTTTGTATCTTTCTTTGAATATCTGTCTACTTGCCATGAGTCCTAGCTATCTTCTCACCCACATGCCGTAGTTCTCTATATGAGAGACTTCAATGTACACCACAGTGACTGGCTTAATTCCTCTCACACTGATGTGGAAGGGAGTGAGGCTCTTGCTTTCTCTATTACTGAAGACCTGGAGCATATTATCAAATGTCTTACTCGTGTTCCAGATTGACACAAACATGCAGTCAACACTCTTGACATATTTCTTACTTCTAACCCTTCAAACTACTCTTATTCTGTGTTTTCCCCTCTTAGTAAGTCTGACTGCTCTGTGATCTCAATCTCTCCCATTTTCACTCCCCCTCCACAATCCCTCCTACTCAGAACCGCCATTGGAACTTTGAGCCTACCCAACGTGAAGATTTGCGTAACTTCCTCTTTGACCTCCCTTGGGATGACTACTGCTTTCGCTCCCACAACCCTGATCAGGTAGCCCTACAAGTTGCAAAAAGATCATAACCTCGGTAATGGAGACGTACTTCCCCTCCTCTATGAAAACTTTTTCTTCCCCTAATCCTTGGTTTGACCGTGCTTGCTCCATGGCTATTCAGGCCAGGGATCTGGCACACCGGTCGCATCATGCCATTCCTTCTGATTTAACTTGCTCTGCTTTATTGTGGCTAGGAATCACTGTATTGATCAGATACGAAGGTCTAAGGCCTCCTTTATAAGAATGAAAGTTGCTGACCTTAACTCCTCTCCCACAGACAATAGTTTCTGGTACTTAGTCAAAAATCTTTCCAAAGACTTCTGTAACTCAAGCTTTCCCTTTTTTATTTGTTCTCATGGTTCTATAGCTTGTTCTCCCACTGACAAAGCCACTCTCTTTGGCTCTCATTTTTCTGCCAACTCTTCCATTAACGATTCCAGCACATCTGTCCCTCAATCTTTACCCCTCTCTAACCCTATACCCTCCCTCATCCTGTCTGCACACAAAGTTCATAAGGTTCTTCACTCATTAAATATGAACAAGGCATCTGGTCCCGAGGGTATGCCTGCAAGGTTCTTTAAGGAGATTGCAGATGAACTGGCTCCTGTGCTTTGCCGTCTTTTTCACCTCATTCTGTTAACCAGTTTCTATCCTTCATCTTGCTCTAGTGCAGCCTGCTACAGAGAGAGGTGAATGTTCTATTCCTTTAAACTACTGACCTATTGCCCTTACCCCTTCTATCCCTAAAGTCTTCGAAACTTTGCTCAATGATCACTTTTTTTAATATTTTAAATCTAACAAACTTATCATATATATATATATATATATAATATATATATATTATATATATATATTATTATATATATATATATATATATATATATATATATATATATGTAGGTCTATTTGTATCAATAATTACTACTTTTGATTCATAACTCTATCTATATACAAAAGCTGTAGTAATGATGATGGTAATAATAATAATAATGATAATAATAATAATAATAATAATAATAATAATAATAATAATAATAATAATAATAATAATAATAATAATAATAATAATAATAATAATCATGATGGTGGTAGCAATAGTTGTGATAATAGTGATAATGGATTAAATGACGCAATTCTCTCTCATGTACATAATTTGAAGGGTAGAGAAGGGGAACGGCTTTCAGTCTTTCTCTTTCTTTTCCTTCCAAATTTATCTTTCATTATATGGCACTGTGTTTAAGTGTATGTATGTATGTATGTTCAGGTTTATATGTGTGCGTATATGCGATTAATTACATGCACTTTCCTTTGCTGTGTTACCCTCAGATGACAATGATGTGTATGAGTATGCATGGATGCGTCTTTATCTGTGGTAAGGATATGAGTATGCATGGATGCGTCTTTATCTGTGGTAAGGACGAATAACTCCTTTTGCTGAAATGAATACCACAAACTCTCTCTCTCTCTCTCTCTCTCTCTCTCTCTCTCTCTCTCTCTCTCTCTCTCTCTCTCTCTCTCTCTCTCTCTCTCTCTCTCTCTCTCTCTCTCTCTCTCCTATGCTCACAGGGTATGTTTCATATGTGCATTATACCAGGAGAGGACTCATTACCTACATTCATTCCTCCATACCTCACACGCTCCTTGGTTCTTCTGCACAAGTTGATATGACCTTTCAGCTCTTTGAAATCACTGTCGGGAATGGTACTCTTCGATTGTGCAATGTCTACTCTCCCCCAGGTGTGATTAATCTCCCAGCCCTTCCATTACCTACAGACAGTGGAATGATCTATATGGGGGATTTTAACGCCAGACACCCCGCCCTTGGTGACTCATCTCCCATTCCCAAACGCGGTGGCAAGCCTCTGCTCGACTACATCCGCCGCTACCGCCTCACTCGCTGGGATACTGGTGGTGCCACACACGCTCATGGGGGTACTGTAGATCACATTCTCACAGCTGGCCTTGTGGTACCTAATGTCTCCTGCTCTTCTATCCCTTCTCTCTTTTCTGACCATGTTGCCCTTAGCCTGAAATGCTCCATACTTCAGACTCCAGCTACCCTCTCCCATCACCGCACCCGCATCTCTATCCCTCCCAAATACTGCCCCACTTATATTTCCTTTATCTCTCACCTCCTTCCCACTTTTGATCTCCTTTCTCCAGACAGCTTATACAACTCACTGGTGGATTCTACACATGACTTCTACACGCATTATGTTCTCAGACCACACGTTCCACGTCGCCCTGAGGCCCATTCCTGGACTTTGGATCAGCGTATTGCCCAGGCGGAAAGGACAGCTGTGGATGCTGGACTCTCCTTTCAAAGACAGCCCACCCCTGACCACCTGCACCAATATCAGTTGGCGAGGGATGATCTGGTTGCCCTACAGAAGTGCGTGCACACAGAGTATTGGCAGAAATTTACGGATAGTATTAACCATCAGACTAGCGCTGGGACTATGTGGCATCTTATAAGGAAGGCTGTCAAGAAGAAACCCACCTGTGCTCTACACCACAGTCCACTTGAGTATGCTCAGGACCTCATTACTACCTGGTCAGCACAGTCACAAACTTGCAACCTTCCCGGGAACGTTCAAGAGGCACTCTCCACCCACCGCAGTGTTCGTAACCTCCGCCTAATGGGTGCATTACTACAGACGGATGAAGAGGATGACATCCTATTCACAGAGGATGAACTACGACGTGCTCTTGCTAGGATTAAGGCTACTGCCCCTGGGGAGGATGGTCTTACATATCAAGTTCTCCGTCTTCTTCAGAAAGTTCCTGGTAACCCCCTACTGCAGCTCTTCAATCTTTGCTTTTGCTTGGGGCATGTGCCCTCTGCCTGGACCAGAAGCACTATTATTCCTCTACTAAAACCTGGAACTGACAAATTTAGGCCTATCTCCCTCACCTCCTGCTTCAGCAAAGTGTTTGAACGCATCCTTCTTGCCCGGCTCATGCACCGTCTACAGGATAAACTCTCCCCCAGTCTTTATGGTTTCCTCCCACAACGAAGCACACATCACTGCCTCGCTGAACTCTACACCCGTCTTTCTCCCACCAGTGTGGTCGCCTTCCTGGACCTCAAATCTGCCTTCGATATAGCCAACAAGGAAATTATTCTTGACCAGCTGGTGGACTTTGGAGTTCGGGGGAACATACTGAAATGGATACGGGGATATCTCTGCAACAGAACATCAAGTGTCCTTTTTAAAGGGTCGTATAGCTCCTATGAACAGTTTGAACTGGGTACTCCTCAGGGGGGTGTGCTAAGTCCTTTTCTATTCAATATCCTTATGCATCGTCTACTCTCCCTCCTTCCTGTCATCCCCGGTACTACAGTTACCTGCTATGCGGACGACATATGCATCCACACGACCTCAACTCATGACCTTCAGCACATGATCCATGATTTTTACGTGTCTGCTACCTCCTGTGGCCTTATTATCTCCCAAGAAAAAAGCAGGATTTTTACTTCACGCAACTGCAGAGCACTGCCCGCTTTCGCCATGGGTGGTAATGTCATCCCTCACTGCACACAGTACACGTATTTAGGTGCACCAGTCCGGATCACCCCAGCTATACCTGCACGTCAACGAATTCATCCCTTTGTGAAGAGCCTTCTTGACCGTCTGGAGCCCATATTTGCACCTGTCAAGTGGCTTGCCAACAATGCTGCAGGAGTCTCCATCCCAGTGGCGAGGACCCTCTACATCCTACTACTTCGGTCAGTGGTTGACTATCTGTCTCCTGCCTTGTGTCAATTTCCTAGACCAGCTCTCGAGCCACTTGAAAAGTTCCAGAATCGAGTCATGAGATTTATCTTGGGATGTTCTCTCTCTGCCCGTATTGTGAGTATGCAGTTGGAGCTCAACTTGCCCCCTCTTGTGGAGAGGATTTATGCCAATGTGTCCTATTTTACTGTTAAGTGTCTTCACTACCCCTTTCTTGCTCCGTACTTCTCTGCTGTCATGAGGACGTCCCTGGATCCAGACGCACCCAGGCTCCCACTTCGAGCAGGAGGTCATAACCTTATCAGGGTGGTGAGTGACATTCTCCGTGGCCTTGACATCGACCTGCCAGTGCAGGCGGCTGTCCCAGATTTACCACCCTGGCGTGTCCCCCTCCCCGCTGTCACATATACACCGACCTCGAAGGATGTCTATCCCCCCTTGCAGAGACAGTTAGCTCTGGAGACTATCGCTGATGTGTCCACGTCTGTCCCTGCAGCACACCACGTCTATGTTGATGGTTCTGTGCAAGCAGATGGGAGGGCGGCATGTGCTGTGTTTTCCCCCACCATGGAGCCGCCTGTGCCAGCTGATTCATGGATTGGCCGTAGACTACCCACCTCGTCGAGCTCCACCTACTGTAAATTGAATGCCATCTTGGATGCCGTGACTCTCCTTGTTCGACGACGAGTGAATGGGGTAATAATTTGTGACTCCCAATCGGCCCTACAAGCCCTATCCTCGCCAAGACCTATCTGTGGCCATGCTGTGGGAGATATACTATGTCGCCTCGCGGCCGCTCGGGATGCTTCTCTTGTTGTATCGTTTGTATGGACTCCATCCCACATTGGGTTGACTGGCAACGACACAGCGGATCGTCTTGCCAAGGCGGCCTGTATGCTGGATGGGCATGCTGTGGACGCTGAGCCCTCCCTCCGATGCCTACGTAACATCATCTACTCAGCTGGGTTTGCCATGACGGTCCAGCGCAGGGACACGGAGAGGGCCAACAGTGTGTCCATACAGCACCATGATCACTTTCTTCACAGTCGCTACAAGTATCGCAGACGTGGGTTAATGGTGCGGAAAAACAATGTAGTTAGTGCTCGGCTCAGAATGGGGTATCGGCCTTTATGGCAGGTCTCCCAGACTCTAGATATGCCACAGTACACCTCCTGTAAATTATGCGACCGTCCTAATGCTAACACTCTTGACCACTATTGTCTTCAGTGCCCCACAGTGAGAGATGTTTTACCACGAGGTCAGAACTTAATACAGATCTGCTCATTTTTACTTAATGATGACAACCTTGATGTTATTCTTGCTCGTTATCCTCACTTTGGTGGCCATTAATTATATTGAATTATACATATATTTTCTGTATGTTGCTGTATAATTCTGTTTGTGCATTCTGCGTTTCTCTGAGCTTTACTTTTGCATATAATGTACTCTGTGCTGCCATACTGTGAGTTGTGTGTTAGTATGCAGCAATGTTTTATCAATGTGTACACCTCCCTGTAAACTATGTTCAATTCTTGGTTTTGTATCCATTTGAAGCATTATTTGTATGAACTCATGTAATGTCTGACGCCTTGGCGCAATAAATTAATAAAATAAATAATCTCTCTCTCTCTCTCTCTCTCTCTCTCTCTCTCTCTCTCTCTCTCTCTCTCTCTCTCTCTCTCTCTCTCCTCTCTCTCCTCTCTCTCTCTCTCTCTCTCTCTCTCTCTCTCTCTCTCTCTCTCTCTCTCTCTCTCCTTGATATGTATGACTATGAAGCCCCAGTGGTGTTTCTATTTCTCATCTAATTAATGCATGCATATGTATATGTACCTACTTATTATTCTAACCTGAAAATTGTTATTCTATATCTGCTTCAAATTGTCTGCAGTAGTACTGTTGAAAAGTGAAATGTAAATTATAGCACTCAACAAGGGCTATTCAAAATATTGTTACAAATATTACTCTTCAGTTACTCTTCAATTATCACACTATATTTTATTATTAATTACTTGCTATGATATTTAAAATTAATTGCAAATTCTATTAATATATTATTTATATAAAACAAAATAGATTGTAATGTTTATCAACTGCAATATGACTGGGAGTGCCCATGTGCACATGTTCCCATGTACAGTTATCTGAATAAATAAAAAAAAATCACTTATCTCCGATCACCAGTACAGCTTCCACAAGGCAAGATCCACTGGTGACCTCCTGTCCTATTTTTACTCATGTATGGTCATCTTCTCTGAGGAACTATGGGGAATCCCTTGTTGCTGCTTTTGATATATGTAAGAATTTTGACAGTCTGGTATAAGGCTTATTTCCAGTTTTCTCTCTGACCATTTTATATCTGAGGTTGTTGACGGTGCAACACCTACCCCATTCCCTGTTGCCAGTGGTATTCCATACGGCTCTGTTCTTTCACCTACTCTGTTTCTTCTCTTCATCAATGATATTCTACACTCCCCATCTTCTTCTCTTCTTCACACCTTTGCCGACGATTCTACCCTTCACTTTTCCTCTGCTTCTTCTTCATAACCTTCATCTGCTATTCGTAATCAGTCACGTATCACTCTTTCTTCTACTCTCAACTCCGATTTGCAGAGGGTATATGAGTGGGGTTTCCAAAATATATTTAAATTTAATGCCTCCCAAGACACAGTTTCTGGCTATCTCTTTATCTTCTTCTCCTAATAGCCCTATTGTCCTCGAAACTAATGAAATTTACCCTCTTATTTCTGTCAACATATAGCCTCCAACTTGTCTTGGAAGAATCACATAATTCAAATTTCTACATCTGCATCCAAAAAATTGGGGGTTCTGTTTTGTTTTCGTCATTACATTAACTATTTACAGTTACTTAAAATCTATAAAGGCCTAATCCATTCCTGCTTAGAATACTAATCACACATCTGGGGTTCTTCTTCTTATATTAATATCCTTGATAGGGTTGAATCTAATGCAGTCAGACTCATTAATGACCCTTTTCTTACTTCTAATCTGGATTCTCGTTCTCTTCCCCGTAAGGTATCATCCCTTTCTCTTTCCTATCGCTACTACTTCCATCGTTGCTCTGATGAATTGGCGAGTTGCAACCCTTCCCCACAGCCGAGGCTGCATAACACTCGCCAAGCAGCTTCGTCTCAGAGGTACTGTGTGGAGATTTGTAGCTCACGGATTGGTCATTGCAGCTACTGCTTCTTCCCATATACCTCCAGACTTTGGAACTCTCTTCCTCCTCCTGTCTTTCCTAATTCTAATAACCTATCTTCCTTCAAAAGGAATATCTATCGTCATCTCAGGGCCTAACCCTCCATATCTCTAGGACCTCAGTACTTTGACAGCTATCAGAATCTGAATTCCAGATCAAAACTTAGCACGAGGGTCTGCCCCTCTCTTTTTTATCTCTTATTTTATTTAATTTTCTTGCTTCTCCCTCCAATTCCCTTATATCCTTAATCCCCTCCCCCTTTTCCCCTCCTATCCTATCCCATCCTAAAAAAAAAAAAAAAGTACTTTGACAATTCTTTCAGTTTGTCGTTTTCCTGTGTGCATCATAACCTTATCTCTGAATTCTTCATATATATATATATATATATATATATATATATATATATATATATATATATATATATATATATATATATATAGTACAATTATCTCTCATATTGTAAAAATTATGAGAGAAAAACTTAGCAGAGTGTTTTAAACCCCCTGTGGCTAAGATCAGCAGTTAACCCCATTTCAGGTAAAATATGGATAATGATAAGTTAACTTTTTGCTATTTTTTTGTTAGATTTTACATGATTAAATTTCATATTAAGCACTGCAATCGTAAATAACATAAAGAATAACGGTACCTGTTGTCATAGCATTGGCTCCCGCCACTTAAGTGGCATTAACAGTTTTCTGAATCATTATACTTATTTAAGTTTTTGTATATAAAATTTTGGACCATCATTATCCTAGCTGGCTATTTGATTTAAAAACAGTCAGGGATATAAGGGGAACCAACACAAGATAGAGCAGTGAGCTCTTTATTTAGAGAACAAACACAGAAACAGGTTCAAAGATGATCACTATTAAAGGGCCAACACTCTGGAACAATATTCCAGAGCAACTTAAAAATGCATCTTCCTTCGCAGCTTTCAAAGGCAAACTATATAGTTTTCTTTTGGACAAACAGTTGCTGTTCACACATAAACTAAACTTAATGATTTAATGCAATTTCCCATAACACTAGCCTCTCCATATGTAAACTGATATCGACTTCCCTGTTCTCTAAGTTAAGAACTAATTATTCTCATTGTAAGGAAAACATATATGGTGATGATGCCGATAATAACGATACTAGTTTTGGGGTGTCTAAATGTGCGTGGTTGTAGTACGATAGAGAGCAAAAGATGTGAGATTGGATATATGTTTGGTAGGAGGAGGATGGATGTATTGGCATTGTGTGAGACGAAGATGAAAGGAAAAGGAGAAGTGGCATTTGGTGATGTGACAGGTAGGGTGTCTGGGGTTGAAAGGAGGAGAGCGAGAGAAGGTGTGGCATTATTGCTGAGTGAATGGATAGTAAATCAAGTAGAGGAATGGAAAGAAGTGTCATCTAGGCTGATGTGGGTGAGGGCTAGGATAGGAAGGGAATGTTGGGCTTTTGTTAGTGCGTATGGGCCAGGATGTGAAAGAAGTGAGGAAGAGCGGGATGAATTCTGGAATGAGTTAACTAGATGTGTGCATGATCTGAGTAGAAGGAACTATGTAGTTGTGTTGGGTGACTTGAATGCCAGAGTTGGTGATGGAGAGATAGAAGGTGTTGTAGGAAAGTATGGGGTACCAGGTGGGAATGAGAGTGGCGAGAGACTGTTAGATATTGGTGATAGGTAATAGTTTATTTAAGAAGAAGTTAATAAATAAGTATACATGGATGAGAGTGGCAAATGGAAGAGTGAAAGAAAGAGCTTTGATGGATTATGTGTTGGTAGCAAAGAGCATGGTTGGTAGAGTGAAAGATGTACATGCATTCAGGGGTGTGGCTGCTGGGATGTCTGATCATTTTTTGGTTGAAGCAAAAGTGGTAGTAGCAAAAGAATGGGGAAATAGTGTGGGGGGATGTAGAAAGGAAATAGTGAAGGTGGAAGAGTTGAAAAAGCCAGAGAAGAGACAGGAATATCAGGACAGGTTGAGAGTGGCATATGACAGGGTAAAAGAAAGAGAAGTTGGGGAGTTAGGGGAGGAATGGGGGTTGATGAAAGAATGTTTTGTGGGACATGCAAGTGATGTGTGTGGAAAGAGGTTTGTTGGAGGTGGCATGAGGAGGGGCAGCGAGTGGTGGAATGAAGGGGTGAAAATGAAGGTGGAAGAGAAAAAGAGGGCTTTTGAGGAATGGTTGCAGTGTAAAAGTGGGGAGAAGTATGAAAGATATACGGAGAAAAATGTGGAAACCAAGTGGAAGGTAGAGGAAGAGAAGAGGTTGGCAAATGTTAGGTGGGGACAGGATTTTAGTAGGTCACATGAGGAGAATAAAAAGAAGTTTTGGAAAGAAGTGAAGAGAGTAAGGAAGGGTGGATCGAGGATGGAAGAGACACTGAAAGATGTGAATGGACATATGTTAAGAGGGAACGATGCAAGGAAAAGATGGGCAGAATATTTTGAGTGCTTGCTGAATGTTGAGGAAGATAGAGAGGCAATTATAGTGGCAGTGGGAGGGGTGCAAGGCCCAGTAATGGGAGATGAAAATGAGAGAGAGATTACAAGAGAGGAGCTGAAAAGGGCATTGTATGAAGCAAAAGCAGGTAAAGTACCTGGAATGGATGGTGTGAGAGCGGAGATGTTGAAAGAAGGGGGTGTGACTGCATTGGAATGGTTAGTGAGAGTGTTTAATATATGCTTTATGTTGTCATTGGTGCCAGTGGAATGGGTGATTGCCTGTATACTGCCCCTGGAGTTTAGGTATTGTGGGTTGTTATGATTTTATCACATATAGACATATAATAGGAACTACTACTAAATAACGTCGAATGAACTGCAATGTAAATGTATTCAATCTTTGGTATTAATAAACCATTGTACGAGTAATTCGCAATATCGTTTTCTTGTTATTAATTCTACAATGTTTTCATTAAGCATTACAGAGAGAGAGAGAGAGAGAGAGAGAGAGAGAGAGAGAGAGAGAGGAGAGAGAGAGAGAGAGAGAGAGAGAGAGAGAGAAGAGAGAGAGAGAGAGAGAGAGAGAGAGAGAGAGAGAGAGAGAGAGAGAGAGAGAGAGAGAGAGAGAGAGAGAGAGAGAGAGAGAGAGAGCTTCGTATTAACGCTTCAATTTTTTACTTTCAGTATTTTGAAGAGGAATCAAAAACGCTTACTAGATTCCAAAAAATATGGAGGCGTTGCTGTATTTGGTTATGCGTTAGAGTGTATGTTTACACTCCAGAAACTTATTCTGGCAAGGGATATTCTTTCCTCGTTTGTCATCTATAGCAGTAGGACTCTGTAATACTGTGCGGAAAGTATTTTAATTCAGTTTGTAACCACGAGTGAGGTTTGGGGAAAATGTAATATGAACAGAGTGGCATTCAGATAGAATGCGTCCATTTCTAGTATAGCAGATAAAGCTGTAAGGTTTGTTACCCCTTTAATCTTCTGTGGTGTTGTTGGTAGCGCCTTGGCACAGTAATTATGTGTCCTAGGTTCAAATCCCGGTCGGGGTAAAAATTATTCATGTTTTCACATATGGTAATGTGCTTATTTGTGTATATATATATATATATATATATATATATATATATATATATATATATATATATATATATATATATATATATATATATATATATATATATATATATATATATATATATATATATATATATATATATATATATATATATATATATATATATATATAAATTTATTTTCTTTAACCCTTCACTCCCAAGAAAAGAATAAAAAGCCACCATTGTTTAAGATATTACAAGTGGTTTACCATATGTGAAAGAATTAATATTAAAAGTGAAATACCCACTCCTTAATAAATATATATATATATATATATATATATATATATATATATATATATATATATATATATATATATATATATATATATATATATATTTTATCCCTAACCGGGACTCGAACCTAAGGCACATAATTACTGAGCCAATGTATGTATGTATGTATGTATGTATGTATTTATGTATGTATGTATGTAGGTATGTATGTATAAATACATTTGACCTTGGGTTTATGCATTAAAACTCTATACTGTTTGATGCCGGCGATACAAACCCAAAGTAATATTAAAAGAAATGTCATCGTTACCTTCCGGTCAAAGCAATAAGGAGTATATTACTTAAGGACTGACTCACCGCTTTGGAATACATGGGGCTCCACCACTTCGATCTGTTCCCTGACAATGCCCACAGCCTCCTTTACCGCGGCCTGCACCTCTGAGGGTGTTAACTGGACGTCCAGAGCATCGCCCTCACTCACTATCTGCCCGAGAGTCCCCACTAGCAAGCTCCCATACACTAGGAGCAACCTGTTGGAGAAGGAAGAGATTGTATTAGAATCTGAAGGGGTTCTGCACCGTCGTGACGAAGTGAAATGGTAGAGCTGTACAGAAGGTATTTATTTGTATATAATGTGTATAAACCAATATTAGTATTTTAAAACATTCATTTTTTGGCTTTCAGATTTCGAGTGATCTCAGTTTTTTAATCTGAACTAATGAGGAGACCTGATGTTTCTTGGTATTAACGATAGGGAAAACTCAGTACAGTATATACTCAAGACTTTGCAGGCAGGAATAAATGAGTATATGATAAGCTTCAGAAAGATATTCATGTATGTATGTATTGAAAGTACAATAATAATAATAATAATAATAATAATAATAATAATAATAATAATAATAATAATAATAATAATAATAATAATAAAAATAATAATAATATTATTAATAATAATAATAATAATAATAATAATAATAATAATAATAATAATAATAATAATAATATAATAATAATAATAGCCGGTTTTACGTCACGGACTTCCCTTTTCTACCAAGGGCTGGGACGGTGCCTTCTTGCGAAGGACTTTAGTTTTGGCAGCTATAATCTTTAACCTGAGTGCATGCCCTTGCTCCTCTCAGACCGTGGCGGGGCACCTCAAAGACGCGGACGCTACCGTTTTGCCACGGTGATGATAATAGCAAAATTAATTATAATAATAATAAAACAATGATAATATTAATAGTAATGGCAATAATAATTATTAAAACAATAACAACAAAAACAACAATAATAATAATAATAATAATAATAATAATAATAATAATAATAATAATAATAATAATAATAATAATAATAATTA
>JAXCGZ010019118.1:0-32500 GCA_037179515.1 Halocaridina rubra
TAATAATAATAATAATAATAATAATAATAATAATAATAATAATATTAATAATAATAATAAAATTAATAATTATTATTATTATTATTATTAATAGCCAAGCAACAAGTAAAAGACTATAAACTAGATGGCTCTAGAAGGGGAAGCAACTCGTTATGAAAAGGAAAAAGAGAGGAGAGAGGAAAAAAAATTAAATTGTATAAAAATGGTACAACCCTGTATTGCAATACTGGAATTATACCACTACAATTTCAAACTTCAGCATCAAATTCATACCTTAGAAGAGAATACTGCTCTTGGGTTAGGTGCACCTCTAAGGAGAGAAACGTTGAATTCTCTTGGAATGTCTAGGAAGCCTGTAATGACAAATTTCATATGTCACAATGTCCTTGAACATACCTGGTGTATTCATGTATGCTTTTTCTGTTATTTTACTTGTTTTATATGAATAAAAGAAAGTAGCTTCTGATAAGTTTTGGGTTACGAAGAAGTACGGTACTCAATGGGTCAATGCGCATAAAAGAGCACTGCTATTAATATCAAAAACTACTACAAATTCTGAACATAATCTATATAAATAAAAACTTTAATATATTAACATTAGTAAAATTTCAACGAATTCTGTGCATAATTTAAATAATAGGGATATGATTTAAAAATAATTAAATTTTGACATATTCTAGTACTCTGTCATAATCCTCTCCAGAGAGCTTCATATGCTTTCCCTGTAATATATATAATGATACTATCATATTTTCTCATATGCAGGTCTTTTGTATTTCATAAAGCACCATATACCAACAAGACCAGCAGGGTGGCCTTAACTCAAGAAAAGAATCAAGGCAGTAAGGTCTTACAACCTATGCCTCTTTGAAACAGTTGCTCTATTGCAAGAAATATCAGTGAGAGAGGGACTCCAAGATCCCAGTTCTCCTGCTCATTGTAGTTGGTTCCTAAGATAAGTATGCATTAAGGTACATATTACAAGCCAGAGAGAATACATGGATGGAATACTTTCTCCTCCACCACAAGTGTTAAGTGATGATATTGCACTCGATTAATACTTGATATTCATAGGTTGCAATGTGATGAAGTGGTGGGGGTAAACCAGCTGCAGCTGTCGGGCCTCACTGTAAAATATCTCTGCCCGCCAACCTTGTGGGTGACCCAAGCAGGGTGGAAGGTGTGAAATGTGTCAACCCTTTATCCCAAAGGAGCTAAGAGAAGTAGTTGAGATATGTGTGGATTGTGGTGAATGTGTATTTCTTGGCTCGGCCACCCTCCTTACAAGGGGGAAGGGGGCCATGTATATGTATGTATGTGTGCATGCACAGCTAGCACCAAAGTGTACGCCAGTGTTCATGTATAATCATATCATTGTTATTGTCATGAGATAAAGTTCCGAATGAAGCACAGTCAACTTAGCTGATTATTAATGACCATTCCTGCAAATCTCTCTTAAAACAACAGATATGTGTAATGTTTAGGGTAAAATTTCCAACCTATACATAGGACACAAAACCGGAACTGAGAACAAACCTGGGATCTTATATGCTCCAGGACCTCTTGTTAGAAGCTCTCCATCAGGCGAATAACGGAGCTCTTCTAATGTACAGAGACCTACACCTTGCATGAATGCTCCTTCGATCTGTCCAATATCGATAGCAGGATTCAGAGACTCTCCAACATCCATAACGATGTCTGTTCGCAAAATCTAAAGCACAAACAAAAATCTCATCTATATAAGTAACCAATAAAGCAAGCAGAATGAAACATTTACATTCTTGCATATAATAATGGGTTTGGTAAGTTCTGCCAACATATTTGTCAAAAGCAGGTAAACTTGACTTTCCCGAGAAGGAACATCAAGAAGTACATCATATGCTTCTGGTAACCTTATAATTTAATTTTTATGTCCTTTTTTTAATCCAATTAAGACAGTGTGTAATAATTTAACTTTTCACAAAAATTAATGAGGGAGGGGTCAAGAATACCTCCTCAAAGTTCCCTGTGCCATAAAAGTCGACTAAATGGTCCTGAACGATGGGCTGGGAATCCACTACTTTGTATCTCTCTCCCTCAAAGTCATGATTTTTTTCTTTGACTCGGCCACCCCTTTATAAGATGGATTATGGCTTTTGTATATAGACAGATAAACTATATATATATATATATATATATATATATATATATATATATATATATATATATATATATATATATATATAATATATTATATATATATATATATATAATATATATATATATATATATATATATATATAAACTGGCGCTAGCCATTCCAATCGAATCTCGG
Organism: Halocaridina rubra; assembly: GCA_037179515.1. Taxonomy (NCBI): domain Eukaryota; kingdom Metazoa; phylum Arthropoda; class Malacostraca; order Decapoda; family Atyidae; genus Halocaridina; species Halocaridina rubra. The sequence continues at coordinate 2,315 of JAXCGZ010019118.1, forward strand.
GATACAAGTCACAGGAAAAAACTTTACCTAAAGTAACCAAACCCACTTAACCTAACCTAAACCATGAATTTTTACCTACGACTTTTTTCCTCAAGAGTTTACTACCAGCCACGTTCTATTCAATAGGCTATAAGGTACATTATAGTTATTTGGTACTCTAAATATTCCATTTTAGAATATCCTTCTTAACTCTTCAAAGAAATATGAAAATTCTAATAGATCATTCATGTTCCTTAAATGAGAATAGCATCACCTAGCAAAAAAATGCATATTACATATAAATGACTGTACATTTATCCTAGTATTCTCAACTTAGTCTTCTCACTCACAGAATGATCTCCAGTAAGGCAGTCGATCTCCACCTCTGACACAGCAGCTCCAAAGGTAAAGTAATTGAAATGGTTTCCCGTCTGCTTCACAAAGTCGAAGCTTGTTATATCAGGTGTTCTGTAATTTAAGTTATGAATTCATATAAATTAATAAAACTGTGGAACAAGTACTGCAATAACCTGTTATTTTGAGTGTTCAGTAATTCAATTCTCTCTGTGACTATATGTAAAGTAATAAAAAAGTTCTTTAAATACTGCAAAAGTTATAAATTTGATGAAATATCGATTATTTTTTCATACTTTTGCATTTTCCTGCCAACCAGCTGGGTGGCTGAAACCAAATGAAGAAATTTAATCAGTCCAATAATAAAATAATAAGCCCAATTATTACTTTATAATCACATACATTAGCTCATAGTCACTTATTCATACCATATTAGTGAGGAATACCAAATCATACTTTAATAAAAAAAATTTATAGTGTTATATAAACTACGTTAATTCCCGCGGTAGAATAGTGTTTAAACTACTCGACTTGAGGGTAACAGATCCATAATTGAGGCCACCAAAGGGTGGTAAGTAGGGCATCCAGCCTTAATTCCCCAGCATTAATCTGTCTGTGTACGCCCCCATTATGTGGTATTATAGATCCATAAAACGTGGAAAACATATTTTAAAGTTCATTAATATACAAATTCTGATATGCGAGTACTTGTTCGGGAATTGAGGTTAAAGACTTACTTGTAGAAACCAGTAGCAGAAAGTGATATGCGATCAAAATACGCAGCTTTGACCCAGTCTTCCCAGGACCCTTTGGGATTTTTGGCTATGAAAGGTTCTAGTCGATGGTAAATTGCTTCGCAAGCATTCTAAAAAAAGGAGTTAGTGTGATTTTGAACAAGCTCGAAATACTACAATCATATCTTAACTATCATATCACTGACATCACTGTTTATCAATATTCTCTCAAAAGAGACTCAGAATACTACAGTCATACCTATACTGACATAATAATCGTATTAAAACACAAAGAAATGCTGGGATATAAAAAGCAACCAACATTAAGTATTGCATCATGACCTCTCAATGCGAGTTCGAACAATGTCTCAAAATAATACTTTACTGTAATATTTCAGTAGTCATGAAACCAATATCTGACAATACTAATTAAACTACAGATGTGGGCATATCTCTGCAACAACGAATATATATATATATTGTTTTATAATGTACAAAGGTAAAAGAAAGAAATTAAAAGCAGAGTATCATGTCATCGCCCCTTACTGACATCCCATATATTACAAATTACAGATTTTTAACCTTACTGTGTAACACAATATTACCCTCATACCTTGACTGCCATCCCGTTGAGATCTGATGATACGGATGCCGCCGTTGGAGATGTATTTGGCACTTTGTCTGATGAGGTTTCACCTATGAAGATCTTTTCTGCTGAAATCTTTAGCACTCTAGCTGCTACCTGGTGATGGAAATTGTGAATACAAGCACACATATATTGTAGCTTCTTTTGTGGGTGACCCAAGCAGGGTGGTGGTGGGAATTATGCCAACCCTTTATCCCTAAGGAGCTAAGAGGGGTGACTGAGGTATATTAATCTTTTGGTAAATGTGTGTGCTCTGACTCGACCACTTCCCTTATAAGGGTGCTTGCGCCCACTGTATACATATTTTTTTTATCAATATATTCACAATGTACACACTCTACGCTGTGCAAGCCAATGGACAAGGACAAGATACCAATAAGATGGAAATCTCAGCCTCCCTCCTTAATGTTTTTCTTGCCACATAACAGATGTCGGCAGCTTGAGGATAGGTAGGAAATGAAGGAATCCTATTGCCTTCGCTTTAATATGTTTAATTTTGCCCACCATTCTGGCATATGTGGAATACCAAAATTAAAGTACACGAAACACAAGATGAGAAATTTGCACACGGTAAAAGAAATATTTTTCTTCATAACTACTGACTACTCCGCAACTTATCAGTGTATACATAACCACATGAAAACTATAAAAAGGCCCCATGTTCTCCGTATGTTGTAGCAGGCAACTCAAAGGGATATAACTATTTATGAAGGTGACAGAATTCCACAATCACATTCTCTGTATATCACAGAATGCAATTAAAATGAATATACTAAATGACGAAAGAAAATATACTGCAAGTCGTCTTCTCTTAACTATTGCATCTTGTAAAGATGAGTAACTCCAGAAGTTAAGTAATCCCATAAATCGTTAGGTTAGATTAGGTTAGGTTGGGTGACTTGACTTGTAAATAAGGATAACCCTACAGCACCCTGGAGTAACTCTTCTATACAATCTCCGATGTTTTTTTTTTGTTTGTTTGTAACAAGAGAACTGCAAAAGAGAGGACTATACCTGGATCATTTTGGTGTGTAAACCTTGGCCCATTTCTACTCCTCCATGAGAGAGAAGGACTGAACCATCTGTGTAGACATGTACCAGAGCACCAGCTTGGTTACGATGAAGGGCAACAAATCCAATTCCAAACTTGAGAGGAACTACAGATAAACCTCTCTTGATATACTTGTTTTCTCTGTAGAGTATCGAATCGTCAGTCATATATATATATATATATATATATATATATATATATATATATATATATATATATATATATATATATAATATATATATATATATAATATATATATATATATATATATATATATATAATATATATATATATATAATATATATATATATATATATATATATATATATATATATATATATATATATATATATATATATATATATATATATATATATATATATATATATATATATATATATATATATATATATATATATAATATATATATATATATATATATATATATATATATATATATATATATATATATATATATATATATATATATATATATATATATATATATATATATATATATATATATATATATATATATATATATATATATATATATATATATATATATATATATATATATATATATATATATATTCTGTGGTACACTACTTTACGAAAACAGTGATTATTCTAAACATATAGAAATTGTCTATGACTGGTAAAGAAAACAACAGAATAATTTAGTATTTACAAATATCATTACTAATTTCAGTGGTTACTAAAAGGTAACTGACTTGCCCGTAACACTCTTCCTCACTATGGCACTCCTTACGTACTTTTTTTTTTTATCATATTCTATCTATCCCTACTGCCTTCAACATTTAGATCTCATACAGAGACAAGGTATACATGGAAAATACCATCGATACACCTATTCGAAATGTAATTGCAAAATCATTCTTAAATTCCAAAACAAATAACTTTTTACGAATAATCTACTGCTGACAAAATCAGCAGGAAAATCACAACAAAAAAAGAAGAATATAATATACAATACCAAAAAGAGTTCATACTTGTTGAATCTGAGCACAGCAAGTTTACGAGCATGATACTCTGACTGTTCTATAACCTCATGCCAGCACTGAGGAAGAGTGCACCTGTCGATGATTTGGCCAAGGAAGCTCTTATCACCAGTTTTATACAAGTTCCTTCTTCTTACCTAAGGAAATGTAAATTCAATTACATACCAATATTAGAAAAAAGAAACTCACAGCAAAGTAATGTCCTTAATAACTAATTACGCAATATTAATCGTTTCACTTTCACTGAAAACATTTTCAAGACACTGATATAATATGCTGTTGTAGAACTTGTTGGAGAATTCTGCAACAGGCGAGTACATGGGTATCTTGAAAATACTCTCAGTGGAAAGCGAAAGCTTAATATAGTGTAAATAAATAATCATTAAAAACATTCCTTTAATGTGGGTTCCTTTTTTCCATTACTGAAGTTGTCACTGACTTCCCATCTCGAATAAAAATATTATTTACTTGTTAAGTGACAGTCCACAGAAGTTTCCTCAATATTTTACCCAATGAAACAATGTATTTGAGATGATCTGAATGTAACGTGAACAAATAGACTTTAACTATATCACCCAAGGTGTCTGTTCATTAAAACCTCAATAGAATACTTCATCTTGAGCAGTGAAACAAAATACTACAGTATTTGCTTCTATAACAGTTGCATATAAATTATTTTTCACCAAGCAACTTATTAACTGAAGAGCAACAGAAAATTGGAGATGTCTTGAATGCAGAAACAATTTACATAACTTATTATCAAGCTATATATAAACCCCGCTATCCCGCTTATATGGGGTTTGGCTGAGTCAGGGCAAAAAACTTGACTCTGTGGGTGCTTCTAAGTTCCCTCACTCCACCCCATTCAGTCGACTTTTACGACATACGAGGGGAAAACGGAGAAGGTATTCTTGCCCCTCCACAGGGTGAATAACTTACTACACATGGATCTAACTGAAGATAAGCAGCTATTCTGGACATTATGTCTTCCACAACCAGCATACTTTGTGGGTTTCCAAATCCACGAAAAGCCGTATTTGATGGAAGATTGGTTTTGCACACGTGACCTTCGATGTATATGTTATCACATCTAACATACAAACGTGAAGAGTGGAGAATAAAGTAGAAAGATAATAAGATGAATTGGGAATTTCTGTATATCTATGACTTTACGAATATATAAGCAGCTACTTTTTTTCTTCTTAAATAATTTTGTAGTGACCGGGCCTGATGAGAGCAATTTTCTATGCCTCTCCTGCAGTTTTACAAAAGTTCTTTGCTTTGCATTTATTATGGCAATATTGTACAGAATAAGCTGAATACTATGAACCAAACAGGTTATGTAAATTAGAAATGAAACTAATCAAATTTCAACCAAATATGCATAAGAGAAATAAAATTTATATGCCCATACCATACATATTATATATCATAACAATGCTACTAACTTGTAGAAAAAAAATTGAAAACTGAAAAACAAACAGATACTTTATTATAAAAAGAATTGTAGCAACATATGAGCTAAGAACCGAACAGATAACATGACGTAGAAAGAGATAGTTATAAGCTGTTAACCAAAAAATGACAAAAATACAATCTAATCTAACGAGTAAACTAGGAACTAAACATATTACATAAAACAGAAACAACACTAGCTAGTAAGTTGAGAGTCTAATGGATAATATATAAAATTAAATAACCTCGTGAGGTACGAATCAAAACATATTATTAAAAAGTGATATGAAATTAACACGTAATGTCTTAACCAAACAAATGACATAAAATGAGATATAACACTAACTTGTAAGAATTATCCAATGCAAATAACGCCCTTTGCATCACCTGCAAGGATACGTCTTGGGAGATTCCAGCATTAGAATATAGATCCGCTTTTAATGCCGTAAGAACACCTTCCTCGGAGAAACCCACTTTCCATTTGCAATAGAATGGATGTCTCCCTCCTGTCATCATCATATCTTCGTGGCGATCCAGCATAATCCTTACAGGCTGGTTGAGTCTGGTTAGAAAAATCATAAAATATTAAATAATCCACAATGGGAGGTGAAATATTGAAACTACTTCTTTTCTTGCAACATGACAGCATCTAACTGAAGTCGGCAGGATGGAGACCACTGAATAATACAGGGAAGTCTTCATCATAGCCTACACATTCTCAATTCTTCTGAAAGCTGTTTTATGGTAATGGTAAACCTCAGAGACAGCCTGCCCTTCAATCTCCTAAGCTTTTTAGTCGGAGATTATGATATGTAAGGAATACGGATGTGGCATTCAGTTTCTCCCACCGTCAGTGTTCTATGCGAATTTTGATGATGGGAATATAACCCTCATTTTAAGTGGCATTATTAGTCCCTATTATGGGGTGCAGTGACCTCTGCAGAAAAAAAAAATGACACTGACAAATAATACGTCCATAAAGTACTTAGCTTAATGGTCCTTTCCAGATGAAAACTTCGAATGCACACAGAAATACAATAATCAATTACGAATTACTACATAAAAAAGAACTTTGTACTTACGCTAAGGCAGCCACACAAACTGGAAGTGCTAAGATTGTAGATCTCGTTTCTTTTCCACCAAATCCACCTCCGAGTCTTTTGACACGCACCACTATTCTGTTTTCAGGAATACCCAAAGCCTTGGCTGCGAGTTTCTGAGTCAGTGTTGGGTTCTGACTCGATGAAAATAGCTCAACTTCACCATCTTCACCTTTGGGGACTGCCAAATGGGCGTTAGTTTCCATGTAGAAATGTTCTTGGCCACCTACGTACATTTCTCCTTCGAGAATGTGGGTCGCCTCCAGTAGGAGAGTGGATGCGTTCCCTCTTTTCAGAGTGAAGTGGTCGTAATAACTGTTCTCTCTAATGGCATCCTTCATAAGCAAAGAAATAAATATTAAACATGTTTGGATTTTGAAATGAAGAGTAACCCCAGGGTGCTCTGGAATTATACATATTAACATGGTGAGGTACCTAAGCTAATCAAACAATTTAAGGAGTTCGTTCAATTCTTGGGGTTATTAATCTTTACAAGATATTAATGTTTAGTGTTTGCTGGATCTTGCTCAATGTTTTTTGGCAAACATAAGCATGTATGTCAGTATATTTTCTTGATTACAGCTATGAAAATGAGTTTCATTATAATCAATGGACTTTTATATATTCTTTATTTGGCTGTGGCCGTCGTGGTGACTGTGTGGTAATATGCATGAAAAAAACTGCAGTGTAAAACACTTAGTAATTCCTTTTTCAATTTACTACATAAATATTCTGAACAATCAGGGTTCAAAAAGACGCAGCATGCGTGTAAGTTTATCAGTGTCCTTTAAATTCACCCTTTAGTGGTTTATTCATCTTCATATGATTCTTTATCACTTTCTGCACCTAGCACAGCTGTGTCTCTTCATTTCCCTGAATATCAAGTCAACCCAGGCCCGATGAGGGCAGTTTTTTTCGCTCTTCCTGGTGTTACACTCATAAAAATAGTAGCATTAAGGACGAAGTTATTCCCCCCATAAAGGAAGGACAAAAGTAATGGCAGGTGCGCTTAAAATCAGCAGTTACTAAGAGAATTAGCTGTAATATAAAAATTCAAAATGAATTATCTATGGTGTTGAGAGAGACAATACTCACTTATATTCTCCTTTAAAGCTGGCCGAAAAGGATAGGGATAAAGGACAAGGGAAGGGATATGGGATAAGGGACAGGGATATTTTGAAGAGTTGAGGATGAGTAGTTTATACTGATGTCCTATTGCCTACCAATGCTTGCATATACCATCTATCTTTCTTCTCACAAACATACTACTACTCCTCCCTTCGACTCTCACTCGCTCCACTACTACGCAATCCAGAAACGCAATTACTAGACCACTTTCACACCAAAGTAGCACGTTGTACGTGGCACGCCAGTTGAAAATGAAAAATCGGAAATATATGAAACCTTTCACACAGAGGGGGCATGACACATCCCATGTGCCACATGCGACTTGCGAACCAAGTCGCACGTGGCACATGGGACGTGTCACGCCAATTCTGTGTGAAAGGTTTCATATATTTCCGGATGCTCGTTTTCAACTGGCGTGCCACGTAGCATGCCACGTGCGACGTGCCACTTTGATGTGAAAGCAGCCTTTGGGTTCTGTTTGGGGTTTTCACACCAGAAGCCCATTGCAGGAGGAAAATATAGACGAAGGGTCTCCCAGTCCCTTAGCAATGTCCATAAAAGTAAATTACTAAGACACGCAGAGGAATACGTAGGTGATATTCTTATCCCCAGTTCCAACTGAATAAAGAAAGAAAATACAAAGACTGGAGACTACTACTACTACTACTACTACTACTACTACTACTGCTACTACTACTACTACTACTCATCATCATCACTTAATTTATGACGAGAGGCTTGAGGATTAAAAATCTATATAAAGAATAACCAAATGACAATCATAATTTAATGGACGACTAAACTGTTATGATTAGAGGCTTAATGATTCACTCATCTATATAAAGAATGTCTGACTGACAATCACGGCTGAAAAAACATTTCTGAATTGTAATGATGAGAGTATGATGCTTTAAAGATTTATTTGCAATACGATCTCGAAAATAATTATGATTAGATGATTAATGAAGCTAAGACCTTATACAAAATTATATAATTTTATATCTTTTTCTTATGTGTGACTCTGGAATGTGCAAAAAAAACTGCCTTCTTAGGGTCCAGACACCATGAAAACAATTAAGAAAAGGTAGTAGCTTAAGGACAGGGCATAAATATAAGAATGATAGTCAATAATAAAGAGAGACTGTACTATTTTTCAAAAACTCGCCTGAATTGTAATAATGAGAGGTTTGATGTCTTCATATTGTATCTTCACCAACTTTGCTGCCCTTTGGGCGGTGAGTTGATCACAGGCAACAACCATCCCTATTAGCTGCCCAACGCAAGTTACTCTCTCAGGTGCAAATACATACTCATCGTGGGCAATGCTGCCAGTCATATTCCTCTCACCTGAGATTTTAATGAAAAAAAGACTTAATTCTCTAATTCTAAGGTATAATTTTTGTATGCTTGGAGTCATTATTAATGTAGCAGACACATAGGTCTACTCACATTTCTTATATATATATATATATATATATATATATATATATATATATATATATATATATATATATATATATATATATATATATATATATATATATATATATATATATATATATATATATATATATATATATATATATATATAATATGAAAAAGCCTTAATTCCACTTATAAGGGGATGACTGAGTCAGAGTAAAAAACTGGACTGTTATTGGGAGGAATATACAAAGGAGGAGATTCCCAGTCCACTCGTTTTGCCCCATTTAGTCGACTTGTGCGACAGACATGGAAACACGGAAGAGGTATTCTTCGTCCTAGCATCAATAATATCTCTCTAAATGAGACACCAAATCTAATTATACCAGCATAGTGGCCACAACTGCTACAAAGAATTGAGGAGGCAGATATAAAACTTCAGCCTCTTTTTAACTCTGTCAAATATCGAGTAGAATAGAAAAACTAAGAGGATTGCCAACACTCCTTGGCATTAGAGGACGATTAGGTAAGCCAGCACTCCCCTGCCTATCTCCTTTAGTCACTTGCTATGATACGCAATCATTGTAAATAGTAAGAAGTTTCAAATATAAAATGAGCAAAGAATGTTGGCAACTATACATATGAGAAAAGGCAAAAAAACATAAAATCTGTAAACAGGAGTAATCACTTAAATCGCTATTTTTCCAATGCAATCATCAAAGATTTCTTCAAAATCAATCCTGTTGATTGTGCTACCATAATATTTACCATAAAGAGCCTAAGAAACTCTGGTTCTTATGGTTCAGATGGTATGCTCTGTCAATTCATCAAAGATATGCTACCGGTGACTGTATTTTATATCACAATTATCGTGGATTCTAAAAAAAAATAATGTTGGATTTAAATTGTATGCTGATGATACTCAATACTATTTTGCGATAACAACCATTCAGAACACTACTAATAAGATTAATGAAATAATGGTTGACATAAAAGACTGGATGGTTATAAAGAAATTGAAACTGAATGATGATAAAACTGAATGCATGTTATATGGGACAGAATATACCTTGAAAAACTTTGCACAATTAGAATATATGCAGATTGGAGCATCCAAAATTAAACTGGTACCAGTCGTGCGAAACTTGAGCGTTTTTATTGACAATACTTTAACTATGAAAAATCAGATATTGAATATAGTAAAAACATGTAATTATCATCTTAGAAATATTGCATTTATCAAAAAGTATTTAAATGAAGATACCCTAAATACGCTTGTTCATAACCATATAATATCTAGATTGGATTATTGCAATTCCCTTTACTATGGTTTGCCCAACAATTTATTAAAAAAAAAATTCAGATCATTCAAAATAAAGCAGCAAGATTAATAAAAGGCACACAGCGACGTCAAAGAATTACACCGACACTGATTGAATTGCATTGGCTGCCGATAAAAGCAAGAATTGTATACAAAATCTGTTTGCTAACCTACAAGACATTAAAGACCGGAGAACAGAAATACTTACATGAGTATTTAGTCCCTTTTGAGCTTGGAACAAACATCACAGTGAGACATGCAAATGACAAATATAGACTGCATGAACCAAGATCTAATCGAAATATTGGTAGTAGAACCTATCAATATAGTGCTCCAAGATTATATAATGAATTATCAGTGCTACTCAAAGACAGTGAAGATGTGGTGCAATTCAAGAAAAAAATGAAAACATTCTTATATGAAAAATGCTAAGATATCGAACTCTTTACTATAAATGAGCCTTTCAAGGTGTGAGAGAGATAAAACGTAAAAAAAAAAGGAAAATTTAAATAAACTTAAGACCCGCCAGAGAGGAGGCGAAGCCTTCTACAGGGGGGTATAAACCACAAAAAGTAATAGTAAAAAGTAATTGTAAACACCTCCATTGTTTCTAAACGTTTCCTCAGTCTTGAATAAAACCACACGTAATTCCTCTACATAAAAAGGGGATAGAGAAGATGTGACAAATTATCATCCCATTTCCCTGCTATGCATTTTCTCTAAAATGTTAGAAAAAATTGTTGCTAACCAGTTAATGTCAAATCTAGCGACAAACAGACTATCATCTGAAAACCAACATGACTTCAGACCAAAGTTCTCTATGGAAACCGCACTGCTCATAGTTAGTAATAAAATTTACAATAATATGCATAAGAAAAAAATATCTTTGCTTGAATTATTAGATTGATCAAAAGCCTTTCACAATGTAAACTATGTATTATTAAATGTACAGTACTAACTTGAATATTGACCCAACCTGTTTTAAAGAGTAGCCGTCTAATCGCAGACAGTCTATCTGTCTTAATAACATTATCTCTACTTCAAAATATGTATTATTTGGTGTTACCCAGGGATCAGTCCTTGGTCCTATCCTCTTCTCCATTTACGGAAATGATCTAATTTCATATCTGACTTATACAGTATGAAGATGACACTCAGCTACTCTTTCGTGGTAATATTAATAATCTCCCTGTTCTAACTTTAAGAGCAGAAAACGCCGCCAAAAATTAATATATTTTTCAAGAAATCAGGCTGTTTATTAGCGAAAGTATAACATAATGCATGTTCATTGGTTCAAGGTACCACATAGCACGAATGCGAGAAAACACATTATTTAATTTCTGTTGCAGTATCATCACACCTAGCAAAACTGTACAAAATCTAGGAATTCACACTGATAACTACATGTTCTTCGATTCCCATATAGATGAAGTCTGCAAAGAGGTAACAGGAACTCTGATGTATTTATCATGTATAAATGACAATTTTGAGACTACCACTTGAATAATGGTTGTCCAATCCCTAGCTCCATTCATATTAATTATTGCACAACCGTATGGGGAGCTGCTAATAAGACTCAGATAATTAGAATACAGAATCTTATAAATTGTGCAGCTCGAGTTGCCCTAGGAGGTATAAGAAAATATGACCACATCACACTGGCTTTCAAAAAACTTGGGTGGCTGCAGGCAGAAAACAAGATCGCATATGCTATTTACGTTTTGGTATACAATATTGTGAACCATCACTATCCCAACTGGTTATTTAATTTCAAAACAGTCAGGGATGTTAGAGGAACCAACACAAGACACAGTAATGAACTCTTTATTCAGAGAACAAACACAGATGCAGGTTTAAAGGTGACTACTTTAAGAGGGAAAATACTCTGGAGCAATATTCCAGAACATCTTAAAAAATCATCCTCCTTCACAGCTTTCTAAAGCAAACTATAAAGTTTTCTTTTGGGCAAGTAGAGTTATTGTTCACATACTTATCAAACTTAATGATTTAATGTAATTTCCCTTAATAATAACTATTCTACATGTAAATTGATATCTTTAAATTACGCACTAATTATTATCATTATAAAGAGTACAAAAATGGTGATGATGCCGATGTTAAGGGTCACTTTTACTCTTTAACAATCTTCTATGTAACTGGTTATTACTGTCTTTAATTTTTAAAATTAAGTATCGAGTGTCATTATGATTACTTTATTATTAACATTGCCATTTGTATTATTATTATTATTATTATTATTGTCGTTATATCTTTTAATTGTAATTGCTGGTAATATTCTATACATGCTTTATTTCTGTTCACTTGTTAGTATAACTGCTATATCTAGAGTGTACTACTATCCTGTTGCACTGTACTTATGCATAAGTATGCCCAATTACCTAATATCTCTATTTCAGGTATCCTTTTGTGAAAATTATTATTTATGTTCTACTTTAGTATCATTATTATTATCATTACTGAAATCATCATCATTATTTTCATTATTATTATGATTATGATTGATTATTATTATTATTATTATTATTATTATTATTATTTTATCATTATTTGCTATTAATTATTATTATTATTATTATTATTTGCTATTAATTATTATTATTATATTATTATTATTTTTATTATTACTATTATTATTATTATTATTAAGAATATGTTTACATTTTACTCAATTGCCTGCTTATTTGTTGTCTACTTATAAATGTTGGTACATCTGTAAATTTTATTAAAGTTAATTCTATAAGTATGCTATATTCACTTGTAGGTGAATGAATCTTTTACGCTAATGTGATTCATAGTTAATTACTAAGTCCTATCATTATTATTATCATTATTATTATCATTATTATTATTATTATTATTATTATTATTATTATTATTATTATTATTATTATTATTATTATTATTATTATTATTATTTATATGCTTTAATCAATTATCTTAGTATTCATTATGTATTGGTAATTGTATATACATCTGTTACTTCAAGGTATTTTTAATTTTGCTCATAAGCTATATTTCCGTTCACCCTCTAACATATATGCTCAGCTACATGTCTATTTATGAGTGTATTTTTAGTTCTGTAACAGAAGTACCATTGTAATAATGGAAATAAGATGCTTTGATTTTGACTTTTTTGAATCTCAAGATTTTTCCACACAACAAGATTGGCAATGCTACAAAAGCTCATAAGGAAAGTAAGTCTTGAAGTAAAATATAAAGCCATCTGAACATATTGACTACTCCAGTAACCAAATGATAAGTAATAAAATGACTGGAATAGAGCCATTAGCTTACCAGGCACATCTCGGGCGCAGAAGAACCTCCTGACCCCTTCCACTTTCAGCGCCTCAGACTCATCTATGGATATAATTTTAGCATTTGCTCTGGTGGAGAGGACATATCCCGCATAAAGCTCATTCTCAAAGTGGGGAATATCGTCTACATACACTGCTTCACCTGTCGCTTGCTTCAAAGCTGAAGCGTGGAGAATTGGACGCCCAATAGGATCAAGTGGGCTTTGGTGAGTAGGAACCTGAAATGTAATGAAATTCAAATAAATTATGATCACTAAAACTGGACCATCATAGCATAGCAGTAGAATCTTCGACTCAGAAGGTGACAGAACCAAGATCGAGTCCAAGGGGAAGCTTTAGGGAGAGCATCCAGTCCTAATTTCAGTTTCAATCTGTCTATGTCCACCTCCACAACGTGGATTAATGGCGACACATAAAACGTAAAAAAAAATAATCAAAAGAAACCAAAATAAATAAATTATCACAAGCTTAGGTGTAACACTATTAATACACGTGATTTCAAGACCCTCGAGTAATATAAAATCGAAATAGTTCTATTCACATTTATAAGCTTTGATGAGAGAGTATTCATGAGTATTCATGCATATGCATATGCCTTTGAATAAACGGTATTCATAAACATAAGTGAGGATATTCATACACATACCTTCCAGAAACTTTAAAAAGAGAATCATACACCTGATTTCTTAAATTTGTGCTATCTAAAGTATTTGCGCCTTTGCTTTCTATGACAATATTTTTTACCTATATTTTTGAATCCAAAAAGAGGTGAGGAAATAAATAAGATTCATCTCTGAGTGGCAGCCAGGTACAGTTACAACCACATAAGCCAACAACACAACATACACTTCCTGAGAGCTCTGTGGAAAAGCCAGGATAGTACGTGGCCTTCTTTAAAACATCGGGGCTGCTAGGCCAGGCAGCTTCAGGAATGCCCAACAACAACGAGATGCGTGCGGTAATTACCCTCTAAAGCAACTGAGAAAGTCGGGAGGCTGCACCGAATGAAAGATGCCTAACTCCCATAAAAATTTATTTTTGTAGCTCTGGTTGTCAAAGCAAACACATGCTCGAATTTTAATCAGGGAGTGCGTAACTTTCTGGGAACAGTGATTGGGAGGTACTAACAGACAAGATCGCACTTCCACGCAAAGGGCTTGGCAAGCTGGGGGGAAATAGATATTGCACAAGATATGCAAGACTTTGCAGTGATGACTGGCAGAGAGATTCTCATTCATCTACCAGGTGGGTGATGAGAAGTAGTTGAGCTTTGCGATTACCAAACAAGTCTTGACATTAAAATTAGCGGGGTGGTATGTACAACTTTTAACTGTAATAGAATATCAAGTGAGGTTGGGGTATTTTGGTTCTTTTTAATCTCTCTCCAAATTCATTCATTGCTTTTATAGTCTAAGTCATGAGATATTCCTTCAGAAATTATGACAATGCTACACAAAAATAAAAAGGGATTTGAGGCCAGCAAAGATTAAAAACTTGAAAAATCCTGTTAAAGGAACAAGGTGGTCACAAATGTAATAAAATCGAAAAGACTGAAGGAATAGATCTGCAACAATCCTTAATCAATCTCACTTACTCTGTGTGTGTGTCTTATTTTGACAAGAAGGGTATGCAAGTGTGGAATAATATCATCAATAACATTGAGGATAGGTTCTTCTCAGTTGCTTCTTAAAACATAGAGAGACTATGAGGGCGGACTTCCTTCTTTCCCAATATCAGGGAAAATTGGATCTTGTGAAAAAGAGTATACTTAGAGTGCTCTAAGGTTATACATACTTTCTAGGCAGGTCACCTCACCTCACAATTTTCGGGATTTTTTTTTACTTTACATTAGGTTTTAAGGGTTACACATCTTTAAAAGATCCGGAATATCTATAAAATTAAGTAAATAGATCTTATGATCAGATTGTAAAAAATCTAAACCAGTAGACATTCTGGCAAAATTTCTTCTTATACAGTTATGCTGTATATTAAGCAATCTTATCACAGTCTTTCTTAATATTTACTTTCTGGAAAAGTTGTGTGCTTTTCGGTATCTCAAGCTGTGACGGTCTAATGGCCTTCTGTTCATCTGATGTCAAAGGTGGCACAAGCTTTGGTAACTTCTCCGCTAGTTGGCTTCTAACACTCAAGTAAAACTTGAAGAAAAAACTGGAATGATATTAATATTAACTTAGATTTTCATACTATGTAGAGGAATGAGAAGATACTCTAGCAAGTCAGAATATAAGACAACTACTGACATACAGTGGGTACGTATTTTCTCCATTATAAATAATGCGGTTTTGAACATAAGTGGTAGGAATGGTGAAAAAACACAAAAAATTTTCCCTGAAAGAACAGTATAAAATCCTGTACCTACTGTATTGTCTTTATATACATATAAAATTGTGCTAAGTAAAGAGTATGGACATGACAGTAATCTAGGCATGATTTAATGTTTACAGGAGGTTAGGAACAGGCTACATGCAAAGTTCACAAGCATCTTTATCTAAGGGTCTTGAACACGTGCTGTTCTTAAATGATGCACTGGGTCAGGAACTAAGTGATACAGCTTAACGGGTTAAAAGACTGACATGCCATGTGAAACGAGCAGAAAGTGTACCTCTTTTTGCATCATGGAGATGTAAATATTTCAGTTAGTCCTAATGAGGATGTGAAAGGAACAGCAGTGTCATTATATTTTTTCCTAGAACCTAGCCACTGATTATATAAAATGCATAAAGAAATAGAAACGGCAGGTCATTTGTGGAATCATTTGAAAAAAAAAAAAAAAAAAAAAAAAAAAACCTGCAAGTGTGTGAGCTGGAAATAATTCACTTATTCTTACACAATATCTAGAGTAAGTGTTACCTTTGAAAAGTCAATCTGATACATGAAAAGTCAAAAGAATTAATATAAAATTCCTCTGATATTACCTTAGGGTCAGTGCTCGACGATATTCAATCATACCACCAGGGGCTGACGGTGAAAGAGGAAGATCCTTCAAAATTAAATCAGTTCCTTTCTCCAAGAGAGAGGACTCCCATGCCATTCCACTTAATTCCTGAAGTTAAAATATTTACCATGATATACTGTGAGAGAATGAGAAAATGAAAGAAAGGTTTGTATTCGTAGCATATTTAAAATTTTATTTTAATATGTCACTATTAGTTCCCTTTTGGGGGTGGACAAAGACAGACCGAAGCTGGTAAATTAAGGTTGGACGCCCTTCCTATTGCCCCAACGTGGGCTCAAATGCAGGTACGTCACCTCCCGAGTTGAGCATTCTATTGCTACGCTAAGGCAGACCTCATAAGATATTTTAAAATGACAGGTCATATTATACTGGGCCAAAACGGTGGCTTTACCTATAATAAAAGATAAGAATATATACTTCATATTCTTTTTTTAATATCTAAAAATGAGGATGTTTATAATGTTACCAAATTTAACATTTAAATAATTACTATACATAATGTAAAGGGATTTAATATACATTTCTACCTTCTTGTCTGCCCTGTCAAGTTAATGAGAGGCAAGAATATGTATTCTGTGAGGAGGGGATTGCCATTTCCCCTGAACTTTTATGTTAGTTCTGATGACATGTAGGGAATGAATGTGGATTGCTTTCTCTTTATCCCCAAGGATATCTCTTTCATTTATTTCATACGACTCACACTGAAAAGATATATTAGAATTCGGTCTTTCCCAGGGCCAAATTTTCTACAACTAATACATTATATGAGAGTCACGGATGAATGAAATTGCGATATGTCCTTATGGTCTAAAGTAACTACACAAAACGTACCCTAGTATATATTACGAAAAGGATTCTTATGATCTTCCAAAGTACTAGCTAGCAGTAAGAGAGCTAGCTTCTTTTGGAATAAGAAAACCTGCTACAGACTATATCATGAAAAATTCTCACACAGACAAATACTGTAAGAAATCCTTCCTCCATTTCATTTTTATACCTTCATAGCTCCTGGGGCCATCACAGTAGTTGGAGCCATACCGCCAAAAGCTAAATCAAGATTTTTCACCACAATACTATCACTTTCAAATCTGACTCTCATTCCAGCGTTAACTATGGCGATATCATCATCTCTACGTCTGGATTGTTTGTAACCATAAAAGTATTCATCCTGGAAATAACAAGAGTGGTATTATGAAGGAGATATTATCGTCTCTATGTCTCGACTACTTATAACCAAAAAATCACTCGTCCTGGAAATAACATGAAAGACATTATGCAGAACCAATAAACATAATCTAAATCTTCACATCTTTTTTTAACAAAGTGCCCTATACCCTGCTGAAGCTAGCTGGGTGGATACAAATGAAATTGGAAAATGGTAGCAGGGCTTTATCATACCCAGCACATCATAATTTTTTTTCTATCAGTTGTTTGTAGCCAAACACAAATTTAATGAAGAAGGGATTGCCAACTCTTACCTCCCTTATACCCTCTATTAGACCATGAGCCACAAAGGGAATTCTTCTTCACTGACGTTTTGTGTGTCACAATTAATCACCATTCAAGTGAAGGAGAACAAAGGCATACTGGAGCTTTGGGACTGAGACTGGATGCCCTTTCTAACGCCCCGCAGCGGGAACTGAAAGGGCATTTATCAGGCTCGTCACTTACCAGCCTGCGAGATCTACCACAGAGCTATCGCGGCCATCGTGCAACAAAGGGAATACATTTAAGGAATTTTATCTACACAGCAGCAATCGTAACATTTACATAAACTTAAAAGAACTGAGGCACATTAAGTTATATACCGTTCGTTCATGAAAAAGTCTAATTCTCATCGAGGTATATTAGTTTATGGTAAATGTGAGGGTCTTGACTCACATATATCTGCATATATCTGCATTGTGCAGGTCATGAAGAGTCAAGAGTTTTATCATTTGTAAAAGAGGAATGAAATATTTACCTTCTCAGTGACTGGGATATGAACAGATAACAGTATTTCATCTGAATGTGCAATATTTTGTCTGTAACCGGTAAAGAAACTTGGATTCATTTCCACCTGTCTCTCACCTCTAGCTGTAAATACAAATTGATGTGTCAATAACTATACATTTTTGTTCTTGTTCCACTTTGATTTGAAGAAGATTTCTGATTACCTTTTTATATTT
This sequence comes from Halocaridina rubra, assembly GCA_037179515.1. Taxonomy (NCBI): domain Eukaryota; kingdom Metazoa; phylum Arthropoda; class Malacostraca; order Decapoda; family Atyidae; genus Halocaridina; species Halocaridina rubra. The sequence continues at coordinate 21,007 of JAXCGZ010019118.1, forward strand.
CATTTTGCATAATCATCAGGATGACTATACAGGAGGGCTGAAAATGAGTATTTTTTTCTTTTTTTCTTTTTCTTCATTGCTGATTGATATAAAAAAGCAATTAGAGTAAATATTGCAAAAAAGGACTGACAAATAGATAAAAAGATAATTTTGTCTTCCATATTCACATAGGTTATAAACATATAGACAACAATAGAAATATAATCGAACGCCTATTCTCAGACTTCTCTATCAAAAAATGGAGGATTTATTTCCTAACCTTCACTACAGAGAGTTAGGATTGACCGAGAGGCCATCAGCAGTGGAATGAGATCACTGATTGGTGACCCTGTCATGATGTTACCGCCTATGGCCTGGAAAGTATGGTTAGCTGCAATAATTATGCACACACTGGAATATACATTTTAAGTCAATTTAAAACAAAATTAAAAACTTCCTTTTCCTATATAAAAACCTTCAATTTGTTAACTTACAGCAGCATTCCTGATCTGTTTGCCGGCAAACCATCGCAACATCTCTACAAAGGAAGCATAAATGCGTGTTGAGTGTTCTGAAATAGAATGTAATGCAAGTTTACTAGCAAACCACAATATACAAAAATTGTAACTATGCCATATGAAAAATGAGTATTCCAAAAAAGGTTAAAAAAATTGCATTTTCCAAAAAATGTATGGATAATTGGTGCATTAAAAGGACCAAGAAGTGACACTCAAATGTATCTAAATATCCTATATAATTGCTATACTTGTTATACTCTAGACTAAAAGATTATCTGTACACAACAATACATGCTCACAACACAACATACACTCCCTGAGAGCTTTATGGTAGCCCAGGATAGGCAGTGGCTTCCTTAGGGACTCAGGGCTGTTTGGCTTTGGACTTAAGGAAAAACATTAACAACTGTAACGTCATAAGTTCCTAACAGATTTATAGCATAACTGCTAAATAGAAATTAAAAATACAATACCTGGGAGAGTATTAATTAGATGCTTTAGTGTTTCCTCTATCTTGGTGAGGGTAACAGATGCACCAATGACTATTCCTGTTTCCTGGACGCTCACTTTCGTCAACTCAGGGACATTAGTTGGTTGTATCAAAACAGAGTATTCCTGATTCTTATACTTGACATCCACACCTGCATAAGACATGAAGAGAAGATATAAAAACGTATTTTGTGAGGCTAAGAAGTTCTGGCTGTAAAAGATGCTTCCATAGAAATTGATAAAAACATTTCAAGATATTGTTTTTAAAATGTAATATTTTCCAGAAATAAACACTACTATACTATTTATCGTTCACAAAATGAAGGTTTATCAACAAAATAGAATCCATTATATTATATTATTGATACATTCCAGAGCTAACATTGTTTTGCATAATTCTGCAAATAGCTCACTGAAGACAGTGGAGTGACACAAAAATATAACTGAGCGACTACAGTGCAAAATTATACTGATCATATCCAAACCTCTTATCAATTGTGCTGCGGCAAGAAAAAGATAATCGGGAAGGATAGACTGCCAGCAGTTTGACCCCATGCTCTCTCAAATAGATCTTGGGAAATGCAGGGAAAGAATATTAGTTCAATCTTCCAATTTTTTTTTATGCATGAAAATTCACCTCTTGAGTTCATCATTACAGTTACTACTAGTTTGCTCCTGTAATCTCTAAGATTAATCTTTTGACACACAGGAAAAGAATATCAGTTCAATCTTCTAATATATTATCTTATATATGCCATTTCACTTGGCGAGTTCATCATACCATATGTAGCTTCTGTTCTTCCCACATCCTGAACATGAAAAAGTTAAAATTTTACTTTCCCCTCCCAAACAAGACAAGTTTAAAGTTTGTTTTAAATCTGTAAAACCTCAGTACCTCTAGATATTAGATAACTAATAATAAAAAGATACTTACCCACTTCAGTGTTGCCAACAATGAGTTTTGCCGATGGGTAAAGAGCTTTCAATCGCATAAGGTGCGAAAGAGAAGATGGTCTATAGTAAGTCAATCGAGGACCACGAAATTCAAGACTCTCGGTTAGCCAGTTAGTATTCACCTTTAAGATCAACAGGGGAACTAAACAGTAAAACCGATAAGCTGAATATGAGTATATGAAACACTAAATCTATTAAATTGCAGAAAGCTGATTTAGAAATATGAAGAGAGCATTAAGAATTTAATTGTTAGGTGGTAAAGTCTTAAGTTTTATTCAACTTCGAAATGATTAAAGGAACTATAGAATATAACAACCATGAACTATATATATATATATATATATATATATATATATATATATATATATATATATATATATATATATATATATATATATATATATATATATATATATATAAGAAGAGATGTTTTGAGCTTTAATTTGGCATAACCTGTGGTTTATTAAAATCAGTTCATTTTACTAACCTTGGAATGTCTAATGCTCACAATATATTCAGCATATTGCACATATAAATACATGTGTTTTAATACCATTCATATATAAAACCTCTTAAAAGCAAGCTAGTATCTGATCTTATATCTGTACGATCGAAGTTGATTGCTTTCACTACCTTTAGTTCTGGTGGAAATATCACTTCCTGACTTGGGTCGTACGTTTTAAATTCATCCTCATCAAATAATATCTCGGAGATGTTGCTGTCTTCATAAACCGTACTATCTTTATTAGCGGTGTCATTCTTGCAGTCACTTCCATTTGAAGTTCCATTCAGTGTGCCATTAGTTTCTTGCAAATGTAAAGAGCTTATCACACATACATATACAATGGCTACAATCCCCTTTGTAAGGGGGATGGCCGGGTCAAAGCGCACACATTCACAATAAATATAACGAGCAAAGAAGTCATTAACTGCGATATTTAATTTTTCAATAAAATGCTTTATCATGCTGAAGCCATTAGTGAAGAAAAAATACAGGCCTTCAGCATGTCCTGCCCATATTCACCTTTTCATAACATTAACTCTTCTGTGGCAAGAAAATACATTCTGGGAGGATGAAATTGCCAGCTCTTCACTCCCCTATCCCTCTCAGTCAGTTCTTATGACATTAAAAGAATACACGAACTGAATTTCTTCTCCCCCACAAGTGAGGCTATCCATTTTGATTAACTCTTTTGACACAGAAAATACAAGGATGAAATTCTTTCTATCTCAAATCAACCAAAGATATCTATAGCTAAATAAATATAGCTACTGCATACTGATGAGAAGAAGATGTCACAATATAGATCTTTTATAAATGACTTTTTAACAATAAACTATAAGAATAATTGGAAGTCTAGTATCAACCATTATAACAAATACAGAATTGAAAATCTATTAAACTATACTCACCAGGAACTGAGCATTTCAGTTGACAGCAATCCCTTTTCCCACAGCCTTTGGCCGTCTTGGCCTCAGCGCTTAAACCTCTGAATCCATCGAGAATTGGTCGATAGCCTGTGCATCTGCATAAGTTGCCTGAAAACAGCGTATTGATTAACGAACAAGGAAGAACAAAATTGGGTATAGAATTACAATATTTATTATTATTATTATTATTATTATTATTATTATTATTATTATTATTATTATTATTATTATTATTATTATTATTATTATTATTATAATAATAATAATAATAATAATAATAATAATAATAATAATAACAATAATAATATCATTATTATTATTATTATTATCATTAAACAAATGCAATGCAATAACGGACTGTTATATGTCCTCAAATAACATCCCTTCCTTAACAGGAATCGAACACAGAAACTCTAGACTAGAGCTCTACAGCTTAGTCCACTGGGCCACAGAGATTAAAAGAGAGGGTACCGGATCATCTACTGCTGCTACTCAGATGGTGGGACGCCACTGTGACTATTAATCTCCGTTTTATCTCCCTCCCCAATCCACCAGTGGTCAGAGCACAGATTTAATTCTCCTCCTCAACTTCCAAGGTTAGCTAGATGATAAGGAAATGCAATGCAATAGCGCAATTTCATATGCCCTAAAATAGTCTCCCTTCCTTATCGAAAATCGAACCTGGTGACTCTTGACTAGAGCTCCACAGCTAAAACAAATAAATACAATTTATATAGACTAAGTTCTAGTTTTCTAGCCATATATATAGGTCTATTTTATTCAAGTAATTTTAATAACATTTAAATTAAAAATGACTGTATTTGAGTGGCAGTCCATGTCTATATAAGCTAATTTAGATCATAACCGATTTTGAAGATTGATGGACCATTTTATGGGTCACGATAAGTCCCAATTCGAATGGGGGTGGACAGAGACACGTTGAGGCCCGGGGATTAAGGAGGATTATTCTTCCTAACACCCAGCGGTGGTCTTGATGATGGGTTTGTATCTTCCTGAGTCGAGAACTCTAACCACTGAGCTACTGAGGTCCTTCATAATTACTGTACTTAATTAAATTCACTGTTCATTTTGTGGCTTCTTTGTTCAGGAGAAACCAACCCTTACAGCCGTACATCAGGAACTTACATAGGAAAGAGCGACAGAATATTATTTACCAAAATATTCTCCATCTTCCAAAATTTCTAACTCTGATCTGGTCTACAACACACAAATCTACGTATTAAATGCAATAATGCTTTAATATATGGAAAATAAGCGAATATTTTGCCTAAAACAATATTAATATAGCTATCATACTATGTAAACGCCATTTTTCTGTATTTTGATATGCCTAGTTCTACAGAGAATATTCATGGATATTCGTTACACATCTCTTATCATCCCTTTACATTTGACAAATCACAACACTTCCCAACTCTGTTTCTCTTTGCTTTATGTTTTTTCGTGCCAGGCCCAACAAGGGTAATTTTCTTCGCTCGTCCTGGTCACACTCATAAAAGAAAATATAACAGCGGATATAGATTAACTATTTCAAAATACAGATCAATATAGCATCTCATATATTATCATATAAACCCTGGTTGGATCTTTAAGAACATTCTTAGTTATATAATCTCATATATATATATATATATATATATATATATATATATATATATATATATATATATATATATATATATATATATATATATATATATATAATAATAATAATAATAATAATAATAATAATAATAATAATAATAATAATAATAATAATAATGATAATAATAATAATAATAAGGAATATTACATTGTTTAATGTCAAAAGTATTTACAAAAGCAAATCATATTTAATATCACTATAACGTATATAATGAAGTAAATTATATATCAAAGGTACTGAGACTTGAATTACGTGCTGGAGAATTAATGTAATATATTTGAGAAACAGACTATGATGGTTTATGTTTTAGCATATACAGAACATGGGTTCATAATCTATATGGAGTACAGACTTTCACATAACCTTGAAATGAAGCGCAACAATAAGATAATGATACAAAAACAATTTAGAAGTGCACTGCTAAACACTCATTCAAAGATCTATATATATATATATATATATATATATATATATATATATATATATATATATATATATATATATATATATATATATATATATATATATATATATATATATATATATATATATATATATATATATATATATATATATATATATATACATATATATATATATATATATATATATATATATATATATATATATATATATATATATATATATATATATATATATATATATATATATATATATATATATCACTAGATATATATATATATATATATATATATATATATATATATATATATATATATATACTATATATATATATATACATATATATATATATATATATATATATATATATATATATATATATATATATATATATATATATATATATGATATATATATATATATATATATATATATATATATATATATATATATATATATATATATATATATATATATATATATATATATATATATATATGTATATAATATATATATATATATATATATATATATATACATATATATATATATATATAAGGATATATATATATATATATATATATATATATATATATATATATATATATATATATATATATAACGCAAGATAACATAATTAATTCAGCACTGAATCCCCAAGACAGTGTCCCTGAGCGGCATTATAAAAGAGTACTTTTATAAAGTATGGTACGTCATAATATTTGCCCCATTACAGATGACCAATACAGGCTGAACATGAGTGTGTGTGTGTCTTTACATATATATATATATATATATATATATATATATATATATATATATATATATATATATATATATATATATATATATATATATATATATATAACTGCTACAAAATAAAATGAGAAAGAAGTATCTCATTCTCCATGTAAATACCTGTCACAAAATTGGAAAAAAATAGAAAAAGATTATACTATCCCATTTTTCTTTCTAGTTTCTAGACACGTTGAATTTATATGAAAAACTCTTCACTGACTTTATATATCCAGTGCAAGCCTAGACTTCCAGTGAGTGTCTCTTTCATTACTTGGTTCCTTTCCCTACTGATGGACACGAGCAATCTCAGACTTTTCGGGAATTTTTAAAAAAAAAACTCTATATAATGCAATGATATGTGGTTTTATATGGTCAAGATATTCCTACTCAAACTTAGGTTAAATACCTCCAGTAATGAAATTCTACGTTAACGGTAAATTGTTATTTAAATTCCCTGGAATCATACTTCTGACACATTTTCATTTACCCATACTCATTCATATTTTTCAAAAAGTAAAATACTCAAATACAACACATATTCTGCCACAAAAGTAAGCCAGACGAAGATGTTTATCAAATTTTACCATAAAATAAAACTCAAGTAAGAACATATAACACGAAAATCGTCTTAAAACAATAGAAATTTTCACTCACCGACAAAATATTCATTGATTTGGGCCAAAGAAGGCAGAGGATCATTTCTAAGGAGTGTGTACATGGACATAACGATTCCTGGTGTACAGAAGCCACATTGAGATCCATGGGCTCTAGCAATCCGTTCCTGCACAACGTGAAGACCTGTTTTTACAGAACCTACGCCCTCTACAGTCGTTACGGCTAAGCCGTGAATGCTGGCTACAGGAGTCAAACAAGCGTTTTGCGAAAAGTGTCTGGAAAATACAGATGTTGTTTAGGTCCTGGAGTATCATTTTGCTATCTGATGAACTCAATTCAACACACATTGTGAAAGTTTCTAGCTATGATGTTTCACGTTTTATCCTTTGGGAGAGACAAATAAAGTTGCAGTTTGGTAGGCAAGAACGTCAAAGTATATCTTATTTATCAGCAATTTTAGAAAAGAAAAATAAAGTTTTATCAAGCTATTTGTTCGATTGATCAAATATATTTTGTTACATAAACTACATTTATTGTTACTTACTAAATCTCGTTATTAGATTATCTCTGAGGAGACTGTCTACAAGAGTCTGTTTAAAAGAGATCTGGACACCAAGTAAACATTTAAAAAGAAGACAAAGTAGCAGCTTAAGGTCAAGGCAGAAATAAGAAAATGATAAACATAAAAAAAGACAGGATGTAAGAATAGTTCATGTAATACAGACCTAGAAATATAAAAGGATTACACCCTGACATGACGATAGCTCTTCTTTTTGAAAGCAGAAAGGTCACAGTTATTGAAAAGGCGAATTTTCATAAAGATATGTACGAAAAACCACACATATTACCAAATATTTGTGCGTACTTTCACAATTAGCAAATCGCAAGTTATTTTTAAGGAAATTAGTAAAGTATGATATGATAGCTTGGTTACAATTAGTAACTGTCAGTTGGTAGTACAGAAGGGATAAGGCGCTAATGGGGTTGCAAATCGCAGTAGGTAAAAGATGCCAGTGAGAAACAAAAACCCCATCTAAACAAGAAAAGGCTCTTGGAAAAATAAATTTGTGGGTAATAGGTAAACGATGGATACATGTTACAGATTCACATTCAGTATCATACCAGAGCGAATATATATGAGTGCCATCACTGCTCCTTCGCTCATTAGGATTATGTACAGTGGCGCCATCTAGTAATCGGGTGGGACATCAGCCTCATAGTTTTTGCTTATTGCAGAGTGATGGAGCAAAGAGGAACTGCCCAAGACAAGGAGGAAAGCTTGCATGGCAGCGGATTTGAGAGAGAAGGGCCTGGATACCAACATGTTAGAAGACAGAGGCCAGTGGAAGTGGCTCATCAAAAACAGCGACCCATTATAAAGACGGGCTAATGAAGCTGACGACGAAAATGAGTGTTGGGGCTCATATATATAGGTTCTGGATTAACCTCAAAGTACTCACTCAATACAGTCCTTGTTGGGGTCATACTTTGAGAGCATAACTGTACATGCTCCGCAACCGCCCTCGCCACAGCCCAGTTTTGTGCCGCATAATCTCACTTTACTAATGATAAGGAAGTTTAGAGAATGTTATCACAGACTCTTTGTTACTAAGCGATATGTTTACGTTCTCAGATGCGTTGAGAGAGAGAGAGAGAGAGAGAGAGAGAGAGAGAGAGAGAGAGAGAGAGAGAGAGAGAGAGAGAGAGAGAGAGAGAGAGAGAGAGAGAGAGAGAGAGAGAGAGAGAGAGAGAGAGAGAGAGAGAGAGAGTAATATTATGTTTCATCCTGTCAGGTTAAGAATGGACAGAACCATTTTGTGCTTGCAAAATAGTACTGCCAATGAGTATGCCTTCTGCATTTTTAATCCTATTTTTTCTAGACTTCATGTGTCACTATCAGTTCCCTTTACAGGGGTGGACATAGACAGATAGGAGCTGGGGATAAAGGCTGGATGACCGTCTTAACGCCCCAAGTTGGGCTCAATCGAGGTTGCATCACCTCGTAATTCGAGATTTCTAGTCACTATAATCCTGTATTAGAAGGTGAATTCTACACAGTACAAGTACAAATAGAGTATAAAACATGCCACTTATTGTCTAATTCCTCTCAGTTTCAGACAAAGTTTGATAATGAGAATAACATTATCATATATAGCATATGATATATGGTAAAACTTCATAGCAACAATCTATACGTACACACACACACACACACACACACACACACACACACACACACACACACACACAGCGAGGAGGTAGTTAATGCTATCTCAATCCATAGTTTTAAGGACAGGTATGATAAGTATCACTAAGTATAAAATGGAACCGATCAGGAGACGGGAAGATACGAGCTTTGGGCTCTTTCCCGTAAACACAATTAGGTAATCACAATTAGGTAATCACACACACACACACACACACACACACACACACACACACACACACACATATATATATATATATATATATATATATATATATATATATATATATATATATATATATATATATATATATATATATATGAATAACACTGAACTGTTACCATGCAGTCTAAAATGGTAGGAAAAGGTCTATTACAGAAAACAACGTAAAATATGCTTTGATTAATTTCGTGACCTTATCTGGTCACCTTCTCAATGTACAACCTTGTACTTTGAGAAGGTGACAAGATAAGGTCACGAAATCAATAAGTACTCCAAACATTTTTAACTTTGTTTTCTTCAATGAACCTTTTCCTATAACACACACACACACACACACACACACACACACACACACACACACACACACACACACACACACACACACACACACACACACACACACACACACACACACACACACACACACACACACACACACACACACACACACACACACACACACACACACACACACACACACACACACACACACACACACACACACACACACACACACACACACACACACACACACACACACACACACACACACACACACACACACACACACACACACACACACACACACACACACACACACACACACACCACACACACACACACACACACACACACACACACACACACACACACACACACACACACACACACACACACACACACACACACACACACACACACACACACACACACACACACACACACACACACACACACACACACACACACACACACACACACACACACACACACACACACACACACACACACACACACACACACACACACACACACACACACACACACACACACACACACACACACACACACACACACACACACACACACACACACACACACACACACACACACACACACACACACACACACACACACACACACACACACACACACACACACACACACACACACACACACACACACACACACACACACACACACATATATATATATTGTTGAATATGACAGTTGTTATTGCATTGGCAATCTTCTTGTATTATTTTTCTATTTTTTTTTATCTATGAGTGTAACACCGGGTAAGGCAAGAAAATTACCCTCATCAGGCCCAGGCACCAAGGAAAAATTAAGACGATGAAAAAGTAGAAGTTTAAGCACAAGGCAGATATAAGGGATTGACACAATAGGAAAAGGACAGGTTTTGTACATTATCAAATGAGTAACTAGTTGAGAGTGGATGAAGGTTATACATAATATATAATCTCCAACTTGACTTTATATTCACCAGAAATACTTTCAGACTTACTGAATAATCTCAACATCAATGAAAAAGTAATAACTAGAACTTCAAAAAAATTATACAAGAAGATTGCTAATACAAAAACAATGTGAGACTGTGTGTGTTATATATATATATATATATATGTGTGTGTGTGTGTGTGTGTGTGTGTGTGGTGTGTGTGTGTGTGTGTGTGTGTGTGTGTGTGTGTGTGTGTGTGTGTGTGTGTGTGTGTGTGTGTGTGATAGTGACACCAGTGACACTGAAGGGATTACAAGTGATGTGTAACGAATATGCAAGATTATTTTGCGTGGGTGTAGACATAGAAAAAGATCCGTAACTGAGGGGAGACTTAACATCGAACTGTCCAGGGCAGTCCTATGTTAGTCTAAAAAACCTTCAACTGTGTTATCGCAACAGGAGGTTGATGCCATTGGCCATTCTACTACACGGTATATATATATATATATATATATATATATATATATATATATATATATATATATATATATATATATATATATATATATATATATATATATATATATATATATATATATATATATATATATATATATATATATATATATATATATATATATATATATATATATATATATATATATATATATATATATATATATATATATATATATATATATATATATATATATATATATATATATATATATATATGAATCATATACTACCCCTGACCGGGACTCGAACCTAAGACATATAATTACTGTGCCAAGACGCTATCAACTACACCACTGAAGGTTTAAAAGAGAAATAGACTTTACAGCTTAACTGCTATACTAGGAATGAATGCATTCCATCTGAATGTCTTTTTGTTCATATTACAGCTTTTCCTAACCTCACTCGTGGTTTCGTTTTTCGCATTTTCGAATCT
>JAXCGZ010019118.1:37500-97919 GCA_037179515.1 Halocaridina rubra
ATACATATACATATATAATCAAATAAGCACATTATCATATGTGAAAACATGAATAATTTTTACCCCGACAGGGACTTGAGCCAGGGACATATAATTACTATGCCAAGGAGCTACCAACTACACCACAGAAGGTCTTAAAAGGGAAACACACCTTACAGATTTTATCTGCTATACAGGGATGAACACATTCTATTTGAATGCCACTCTGTTCATATTACAGTTTCCCCCAACCTCACTCGTGGCTTCGTTTTCACATATAATTCAACTCCCAATCTCATTCGGGACCAACAATGATCAATTAAGCACATTATCATATGTGAACACATGAATAATTTTTACCCCGACAGGGACCTGAACCTGGGACATATAAATACTATGCCAAGGCGCTACCAACTACACCACAGAAGGTCTTAAAAGGGAAACACACCTTACAGCTTTTATCTGCTATACAGGGATGAACGCATTCTATCTGAATGCCACTCTGTTCATATTCCAGTTTCCCCAACTTCACTCGTGGCTTCGTTTTCGCATTTAATCCAACTCCCAATCTCATTTGGGACCGACAATAATTAAATAAGCACATTTTCATATGAGAAAACATGAATGATTTTTACCCCGACCGGGACTTGAACCTGGGACATATAATTACTATGCCAAGGAGCTACCAACTACACTAGCAGATAAAAGCTGCATGGTGTGCTTCCCTTTTAAGACCTTCGAAGAAATTACATACGACAATGAGAAGCTATTTCAGAAAGATGAGGTTTAATTCAAGCACCTAATGCAATAGTTCTCTACTGAGGGACTATTTTTTTCTATTGTTGATCCCCTTTTAAGGTGTACAAACCAAGGCAAAATATCTGATTCGTTCCAAAAGGACAAAAGCCCGTTTTCTTAAACAGTGTTAACCTAGGATACCATATTGTCAGTTAGCTAGACACACACAAATGGATTCCATAAACGCATCTGACGCAGTTCTGTGTATGGCTAGGGCTTCACATGGGAGCCTAGCCATACACAGAACCGCGTCAGATGCGTTTATGAAATCCATTTGTGTGTGTCTAGCTAACTAACAACATGATATCCTAGGTTTACACTGTTTAAGAAATCAGGCCAAATACAGTATTCAAGTACTGCAGTCCTAATTTTGAGATGTAGCGCAATAATCTGATCTCTGCTATTAGAGAACTGCTCTTAATAGTAATAAGAGCTGTTCTCTCATAATAGATCAGATTTTTGTGTGTATTTCCCTCTCAGGGTAGTATAAGTAATGCAGAATTCTCATAATATTTCAGAACAAGTAAACTCCACACTTGCATGTTGTGTTCTCATAAGAATCATATGACAAATGCAGAAAAGTCTAAATATTTCAATGAATTCAGTTACTGAACTCGAGTCCATAGGCCTATAGGAATTCTAATCACAGGTCCGTTTTGCGTATATATATATATATATATATATATATATATATATATATATATATATATATATATATATGTATATGTATATATATATATATATATATATATATATATATATATATATATATATATATATATATATATATATATATATTTAACTGAGGCTGTATAACAAATGCGAAAAAGTGTAAACAATTAACTGAGATTAGATAATAAACTCGAATTCTGAAATCTTTATCAAACATCTACAGTAGCAGTGCTTTGCAAAGAGATTTAGTGTATTTTTTTTAATTCCTTCTAGAGGTAGGATAAGTAGTATAGAATATCTAGAGAATATGTGTTACCCATGCTAGACCTAGTTAAGTTTTGCATGTAATGTTATGGAGTTTTAAACAGCCATTACTGGAAAAAATTGGGTATGGATTCATCTTACTTTTAGCAAATCTATACATCCTTGTCGTTCACAGGCAGTCATAGATGCAGTTCCTCTCTCGGGATGCCGTGTATGAGATAATATGAATAGGAATTAGGAGTGAGGTCCAGAAATGGAAGTAAAATGAAGAGTCATTTAGTGGATTGTCTTCATCGCCTGTTTTACCAGTTATCAGATTTTTTTTTTATTTTAGATATTTTGATGACAAAGCTAAAATGCAGATTATAAGCGGAAAGTTTTAACAGTACAATTTTTGCTTGGAATCAAAATTAGGCAATGAACTCATGCTACATTAGTAAATAAAAAAAATCACAGTATTATCAAACATTAATTTAAACTATAACTGCGATAACGCAGACGTTACAGCATTCCTTTCGTGATGTGAGATCCGCGATTGAATCCACCACAAAGTGCTAAGAAGGGCTTTCGACCCTAATACCCCAGCTCAAATCTGTCAGTGTCATCCCCATTAAACACACAAGAGAGAAAACAACGTTATCTTAAATAATAAAAATGTTTGTAGAGTCATTACAGTTCTTACCTTTACCTTACCCTTCTTTACCCTTGCCCTTTCCCTGGGCCTTTCTTTTACCCCTCATCTCACCTTTTCCCTCGCCCTTTCTATCACCCTTTCCTTTACCAATTCCCTTATCCCTGACATTTATCTTACCTTTCCTTTGCTCTTTTTCTTACCCTTTGTTTTCCCTTACCTATGCCTTTTCTTTCGCATTTACCCTTTCAGTTACCCTTTCCCTTCGCCTTTCCATTCTCTTTCTTGCTCGCACCTTTTCCATCTCCCTTACTTTTGTCCTTTCCCTTTTCTGTACTCTGTCCACCTTTTTCTATTCCTTTATATATCTTTCTCTCTCACTTCTCCTTTTTCTTTCGCTCTCTTTCATTATCAGAATCAAAACAGCATAAAATTCCTCCTTTTTTTATTGTTCATTAATTGAACGCATTTTTGTTAAGAAACTGAATATACATTTACGAAGGTAGTAGTAGTAATAGTGGTGGTAGTAGTAGTAGCAGTCGATGTAGTAGTAGACAATCATATGGACATCGTCTTTCAGTATCAATTATTCAAGCTGTAAATATTACACGATCACCCGTAATAAAAATAATAATAATAATAATAATAATAATAATAATAATAATAATAATAAAAATAATAATAATAACGTCAACAACAAGAACAACAATGCCAACAACAACAACAATATCGTCAAAACCGTCAACAACTAGAACAACGTCAACGATAGCGAGAATAACAACTACACCTACAACAACAACTACGGCTACTAGATAATAATAATAATAATAATAATAATAATAATAATAATAATAATTATTATTATTATTATTATTATTATTATCATTATTATCATTATTATCATTATTATTATTATTATTATTATTATTATTATTATTAAGCATAGGACAAATTCCATTCAGTCATAGTAAATCTTAGGATTCATATCTAATAGATAATAAGATAATATCGATAAGAAGTCAGTAAGTGTTTCAAAGGCCATTTAGAACTGGGAATTAAATTCTCTCTCTCTCTCTCTCTCTCTCTCTCTCTCTCTCTCTCTCTCTCTCTCTCTCTTCTCTCTCTCTCTCTCTCTCTCTCTGAAGCAATATATTCTGATAAAAATAATACAAATAAATAAAGAATTGAAATATTTTAAATTTTTTTCTATGAATCACAAAGGTTAACAACTTTTACACACTTTAGAAAACGATATAAAAGTAGTTTCAATAACGATCAGTCTTTTATTTCGTTCGATAGTGAGCAAGTCTTGGGGGGTACAGATACAGAGAGGGTACGTTTGTATTGTCTAGCATAGTGGTGGATTCTCTACTGTTATACAGTCATATATTGACAATTTTACAGAGAAGAGAGAAGGATTGAAATAATCTAGACTGCGGCGTTCGTGGCCGATCTGAGCTCCGGTGATTATAATATTTTTGAAGTCTATCTGAAGCTGTCTGCAATGTTGAAGTCCATTCTGCGTCATCCGCTTTTAAAGTAAGATTAAATGACTTTATGGTCCGCTAACAGAAGTGTATTAACAGAAACGAATCCCGTTCATAGTTCTCTTAAGTCATAGTCGTCTTTTACCGTTTATATATTGAAATTCTACAATTGTGAGTAGTAAATATAATGACAACGGAACGACATTTATCTGTGGTTTCCATTGTCAAACTCGTCTTATACTTTATTATGCTTTCGAAATCAATCTTAGTTTTTATCTCATGACACTTTGACATCAGAAAAGAGCATATTTTGCATTGCGGTTCCTAGTTTTAAAGTCTACTGACAGTTAATATTTTCATATTATGATTTTGTGATTAGTTGCTAGGGTTAACACAATATAACATCCATTTTACCCAGTTTCAGAGTCATCCGAACAGTCAGATCTTACTTGCAAATCAAGGAATTTGTATTTGCTCATTTAAGTGTGATAATAATAAAAAAAAATATTTTTAATGAATCGTGTCAGACTGAAAATTTTACAACTGATGCTTATGTTTGTGGGTTTAATAAAATGAAATAACAAATAGCAAACCTGCCTCCCTGACTCATAGTCATCCAAACATTATCTATACATACAAACACGCTTCATTGTCTGTCTACAACTGTATAGTAACAAGAAAGAACATTTAAAATTCGAAATTCCACGTCTTTTGGTCATATTAAGAAAGTCTATCTTTGCAGGCATAATAAGTGAATGCTTTCATATCAGAATGTAATTCTGCGACTCTCTTTTGGTTATATTAAAATATCATTTGTTTGCAATCATGATTCCCTTTCATTCTTTTAAATCAAGATATAATATTGCAATTATCTTCAATATCAGAAGAAAAGTAAAGGAGGTGACTTCAAGATAAATCTCACTTATATAGAAAACAACTGGAAATATTCTGCAATTATACAAACGCATGAAACTAAGCGATTTGGTACATTTACATAGTTATTAATTGGACTTTTCATATTAATTGTTTCATGTACCATTTCAAAATAGCGTGGAGGCAATCTCTTAAACATTTTAAAGTTATGAGTTTACCTTAATTCGTAAGAGAAGTTTAATAGCTTCCTCGAGTGTGGTGAGCCTCATTTATATATATATATATATATATATATATATATATATATATATATATATATATATATATATAATATATATATATATATATATATATATATATATATAGCTTCCTAGAGTGTGGTGAGCCTCATATATATATATATATATATATATATATATATATATATATATATATATATATATATATATATATATATATATATATATATATATATATATATATATATATATATATATATATATATATATATATCTGGCTATAGTTCGACAGAACTTTTATTCTACAGATTTACAGTCAGGGTTTATATCTGGTACTCTCAAGATATAACTAAGCCTAATGGAATTAGTTTTAGTTTCATTATATTTTTTCAAGTTCTGGAAACTTACTCCGGTAGCTCAAGTACACTGATTGGTAAAAACCAGTACTGTGACACTGACTTCTCTTGGATTTTCCAATATTCGAGATCTGGGAATGGCTCAGTTTTTCTTAAAAATGCATAGCATTTAACTTCTACTGTTTCCAGATCTGAAACACTGTAATAAGGTAGTTCAAGAACACTAATTAACATATTACAAAGAATTTAACGTCTACTCCTCTTCTCCAGATCTGGAACGGTCTTAAGAGGTTCTTCGAGGACACTCAGCCAAGAATTCGCGAAACATGATAACCTGGCTTTTTCCATCCTAAAAGAAGAAGATGGAGACGAAGTTGAGCAGTTCATGTATACACACTTCTTTCCAAGGGAACCACTGGTAAGTTTTGTTTTGCTGACAGATTTTACTTGATCATTTAGAATGCATTTTGGAATTACTTACCGCAATGAATTATCAGGAAAATTTTCAAAAGAGAGGAACCTGCGTAACAAAATAAATACACACATACACAAGCAATATACTTCCAAGCTGATAAGACTGACAACGAAGACTAAACCAAAATTCCATTCGTTCCTTCAATATGAGAGTTTACAGTTACATAATTGTCTTTTACATTAATTACGTACTCACATATACTGTTCATATATATATATATATATATATATATATATATATATATATATATATATATATATATATATATACACATACATACATACATACATACACACATACATACATACACATACATACATACATACATATATATATATATATATATATATATATATATATATATATATATATATATACATATATATATATATATATATATATATATATATATATATATATATATATATACATATATATATATATATATATATATATATATATATATATATATATATATACATATATATATATATATATATATATATATATATATATATATATACATATATATATATATATATATATATATATATATATATATATATACATATATATATATATATATATATATATATATATATATATATATATATATATATATATATATATATATATATATATATATATATACATATATATATATATATATATATATATATATATATATATATATATATATATATATATATATATATATATATATATATATATATATATATATATAACAGCCGTAATCCCCCTTGTAAAGATGTGGACGACTTAAAGCAAAGACCCACTCACCAGAAAGCCAATTCACCAATAGACAAATATCTTCTGTCACGGAGCCTAGCAGCTGTAGAAATTTGCATATGACAGATTTTGCAGACTATTGATTTTCGTAATTATAACATACCTCTAAGAAGATTAATAGAAGATATACAGAAGTTATTTTCCAAAATGAAATATGTGATGAAATAATTTTTTATATAAGTAACAACCTAGTAAACTTCACTGTTATCTTTTTCAGAATATAGCTTGTGGAAGCAGTAATCACCAAAACAGACCTTACATCAAGAATGACTTCCTTCCAAGCGGCTTATGTGTGGCAGCCAGAGAGAAAGACACTAATACATTAGTTGCTGTCACTCTCTCTAGTAAGAAAGACAGGAACCAAAAAACAGACATGTATGGCATTACCACTTACACACATCCAGGTGTAAGTATGAAAATAATGAGATTGAGCTTCTTTTCTATGTTAAATATGACATGAAAGTAGGAATGTTCTAATGTTTCATGTTTTGTAAGAATTTTATGAGTGTGACACCAGGACAGGCAAGAAAACTGCCATAATTAGGTCTGGGCACAATAGAAATACTGAAACAAACAAAATGTACAAGCTTAAGGAAAAGGCAAAAATAACAGAATAATACAAAGTAGGAAAAGGAATGGTTGAAAGAATAGTCGAAGTAATGAAGATCTAGGCAGGGTCATGTGCACTAGATTCGCTTATAGAAGAGTTGGTGGAAAAATGAGAGCCAAACAAAGTGGCTTTGTTAGTAAGAAAGCAAGCTATAAAATCATCAGCTTTAGTGAGTGAGGTAAAGTCTGAGCTACAGAAGATTTTAGAGAGCTTTTTAGATAAGGACCAGAAATATTTTTCTCTGAGAGAAGAGTTCTGACCATCAACTTTCCTTCTTAAAATGGAAACTTTAGAGCTACAAATCTGAGCAGTGCAGTGCTTCCTAGCTGTATTGATAGCAAAGTAAGCTAACTCAGTAGGAGACGCTTTGTCTAACCAAAATGCATTCTAAATGATCAAGTAAAATCTGTCAGCAAAACAAAGCTTACACCAGTGGTTCCCTTGGACCAGATACAGTCACACAAAGGATTAAGGGGATAAATAGTTTTCAGTGAGGAGGGGATAAAGGCCTCCATTCTGGAGGTTATGATCTCAGCAGCTTTTAGGGCTACCTGATCAGGGTTGCAGGTTCTGAAGCATTAGTCACCCCATAGGAAATCAAGAAGTGATGCACAAATCATCACGTTTGGAATACTCAAAGTGCCAAAGATGACGCTGAGCAGAAGAAACTGATGGTAGGGAAGCAAAAATAGAAGAGATCGAGATCAAAGGGCGGTCAGAGATATTAAGAGGAGAACGTACAGAATAAGAATAGTTTGTAGAATTAGAAGTAAAGAATAAGTAAAGAAAGTTAGCTGCATGGTTGTGGCAATCAGGAGCAAGTGCAGGATGTTTGATAAACTGCTCCAGATCGTGAGTGACAAAGACAGTAGGGGCCTCACTTCCTAAAAACATCAGTTTGAGAAGAAAGACGCCATTCACTGTGGTGTCCACTAAAGTCTCAAGTGTAGAAAACTTCAGCAATTGGGTGAAAAGATAGCAAGGACTCATGGCAAGAGGACAGATATTCAGAGAAGGATACAAAATCAGTGGAGTTAAGAGAGAAGTAGCAAAAGCCAAGAAATTTAATGTTAGTGTAGAGCTACAACTTTGGCCAGATAACATCAAAGTTAGCAGATTAAAGGTCCATGAGCCTTGCAATAGGCTTGTTAGTGTTACAGTTGGCATACACCCCAACTATGGCATGGAAACGAGAATACAGGCTATAGAGAGAGATTTGAAATGGATCATAGGATGAAAGGCTATTCAGCTGGGTTTTATAAAGAGATAGGAGGTTAGGGAGGGATGTACCCTAAGTTCTGTTCCAGAAATGTAAGATTAGAGTTCTGACTCCAACTGGATGTTAGAAAAATGCATGAAGCAGGTCCATCCAGAGATGCAAGGTAATGGGCAGAGCTATTACTATTACAAAGTGTGTCTACTCTCATGCCAATAGTGGAACCAACAAGCACCCCTCTATTCTGAGTGCTGTCAGCCATAAGTTGTGAACCTTCCATAACTACAGTGAATGAGAAAAAAACAAAGAAATAGATGGGAGTGTTGTGACTTGTCAACTGTAAAGGGATAGTAAAAGATGTGTTAAGAATATGCTAGAATTTTCAGTGTAGGTGTCGGCATGGGGAAATAACCATGACTGAAGGAAGATTTAACATAGAGCTGCCTTAGTCAGTCATAGTTAAGTCCGAAAGGAAGACTTAACATAGAGCTGCCTTGGTCAGTCATAGTTAAGTCCGAAATAACTTAAGTTGTAGCATTGGAAAGGGAGACTGGTGCCATGGGCCAACTTATAAGCTTTGATTTTATAAAGCAGAATTAACTCAAGTAATTTCAGCTCACGAACTTACATATCCAGGTGTAGGCAAGAATATAGTTACTAAATTTGTCTTTCATATTAATTAAGAGAAGAACATGGGTGTGCTGTCAACATATTTCAAGAGGTTTGGATAATGTAAAGATTCTTAGACCTCAATATTTTAAGTTACTGAAGACTTATATCTAATTTATCTTTGGTCATACAGGGTGTATTTGTTTTTTCAAGGTGTTTTCTGGAATTACTCTACCTAACGAAGGTAGTTTATGTGTTATTCATCTATATCTGTTGTTTGTGAGGCAGCAACAGGAGTGAGTGAAGCGAAGACAGCTACATTTGAAGACTTGTAGTAACTTACTTTATTGATCAAAATGATCAATTTAATATACAGTTGATGTGGGCTGACTTGTGCACTCTAAGGAATTACTATAAGAATAGATCATATTTATTAAAACATGGTCAGGAAGCAGCCTGATGTGTATTTTTAGGTTTATATATGTAAGAATCAAAACTTCCCCCTTGGGGAAAGCAGGAACAATAGTGTTTACACTAGACACAAAATATACAATGCAGAATATAAAATACAAAATATGATATAAAATACAAAATATGATACAAAGTACAAAATTCTCAATTCGTGGGTGATCCATGTGGATTTGGATGACAAATCTTGGGGTTAAAATTTGGTGGCTGAGTATAGTTTTCCTAACATGATTCACACTTTATTTAATAAGTTGATTTCCATGGACGTGAGCATCTATGCTTGGTTGTGAATTATTTTGGTGTTGACCAAGCGTTGTTGGCAATGTCCATGAAGAGGTGGTGGTTTGTGAGGAAGTTTACATCCACATCTGCATCACTTGCATAAGTAGAGACTGAGATTGGGGCATTTTGGCATTGACAAAGATTTGCGCCCTGGAGATATTGTCCCTGATGCAGAATCCAATGTTGTTGTGGTTGATGGCAGAGGGAGAAGGGAGAAAAGGTGAAATCCGCCAGAACCGGCAAGAGACCATCTTCGCATGTAGTAAGAAGTAGGCCTTGGAGACAAGAGCATCTGAAAAGATGGCTCCAACTGACGCTGGAGAGGCATGGGAGCCAGCGTGACAAGCAAGGAGACACTGCTGATACTTTTATTGGGACAAGTTCAGCAGGAGGCCATCTAGTAGGGGGTTGGCCTTGGAGACGAGTGGGTCCATCTCCATATTGCTAGTATCTGTAAAGGCAATTTTAATTAGTGTTGGAAGGCACAGGAGCCAGCCTGACAAGCAGAGAGACAGTGTTGGAACCTTTGAGTTGGCAGGGCCATATGCCTTGGTTGGCTGTTGGGTCAAGCTGGAGGCTGTCCACATGCCTAGCTGCTGGTTGGCCTTGGAGATGAGGCAAGCAGGAGGCTGTCCACATGCATAGTAGGGGTCGGTCTTGGAGACGAGGGCAAGCAGGAGGCCATCCTTAAACATTGTAGGGGGTCGGCCTTGGAGACGAAGACATCAGTCTCCATCTTGTTGGTGTGCGGAAGGCTTTTACTGGCGTCAGAAGGTGCAAGAGCCAGCCTGAAAGACAGGGAGGCCTGTTTTGGCTTATTAGGTCACATCTTGGAGGACGAGCTAGCGGTAAGGTAGGCAGTGTGGAGATGCAATGCAAGGCAGTGTGGAGAGGAAAAGCAAAGCAGAGAAGGGTCTGTCTCCATCTCGTAGGTGTTCAGAAGAGTGGCTCTAACTGACTTTGGGAGATGCAGCAGCCAGTTTGAAGGCCAGGGAGGCCTGTGTACCGGTATTCTCTTTGAGGGGGGTTATAATGGAGAAACGAGGAGGAACAGTGTTGTGTCACTCCGAAAGGTCACCAGTGTGCGATAGTGGCAACAAGGTTGAGTGAAACAAGAGCGGTTACATATTGGTGAATTGTCGAAGAGTTCTTTTATTTACCATTATGGTCAATTTATATACAGTTGATACGTGCTCAGGCGTGCATTTTGGGGAGTTATTATAAAGATAAGATCATGTTTATAATGACATGGTCAGGCTGCACCCTCAGGGGTATTTTTAGGTTTATGATAAGAATCAAAACTATTTCGATCCTGGGTGTGAATAGAAAATAAAGGTGATGACACAGCCGCAAGAAGATACTAAAGGAGATATGCCTTATGATGGGGAAGATAGAATTCAATGCTTTGGATTTTTAGCATATTCCAATAGCTGACTAAGGAGGATGGAGGAGTTAGTGACTGACGATATTTTCCCTTGTAATTTTTTTTTTTTCGTTTCAAAGAACTAATAGAAGGGGGTGATGATATAGCCCAGGTGCCTCCATTTTTTATGTTCTATATGGTCACCCAGCTATATCAAGTGAGATCTGGTGCAAAGTTACATACTAATAAAATGACGCAGTCTCCCTTGCAAGGGGGTGGCCAAATCAAAGCATACATACATTCACCAAAGGACAATCACCCCAGTCATTCCTCCAAGCTCCTTGGGGATAAAGGCTTGCCACAATTCCCATTCAAGACTGATTGGGTCATCCACAGGGTGAATGAAGAACAATCTTCTACTATAAGATCTGAGAGTTGTAGATGCTTTACCTACATCGTTTGAACTCATGGCAATCATCAAAAACTCATCTGTCACAATTTACAGCACCGAGCAGGTGCGGATAATCCCTTTGGCCCGTGTCTTGTTTCACAATACATCTCCAGAGACTAGTAGACACCAGATTGCAACAACTCCTGTTCCCTCTGCATCTTCACGATGAATAAAAGAAACTTAAACTTGTCTTCATGCACAAAAATGGCTCATGCTCGAGTCCTTTGGTAAGGCAAACTGGTCAAGAATTTAATATTGTAGTTTCAGTGTATGTATTTATGCATTCATTAATGCATTTATGTATGTATGCATATATATATATATATATATATATATATATATATATATATATATATATATATATATATATATATATATATATATATATATATATATATATATATATATATATATATATGTGTGTGTGTGTGTGTGTGTGTGTGTGTGTGTGAGTATGTATGTATGTACGCATGAATGTACGTATGTAAGTATGAATGTATGTATGCATGTATTCTTTTATATATAAAAAATTTATTTAATCTAACCACTGCCACCAAAGCTGCAGACATGTCTCCCTAAATGTATTTCAATTCACAGATGATAAGGCTGTGTCGCGTGGTGAGCCACATGTACGAAGCTTATGACTGTTTTAGTGATCCAGGGATGCAAAGGGTACTAAATCTGGGATTGATAGGGGTACATCCTTCCCATGCTAAACGAGGAATTGGCAAGAGGCTAACTAAGGTAATAATAATAATAATAATTATAATAATAATAACGATAATAATAATAATAATAATAATAAAAATAATAATAATAATAATAATAATAATAATAATAATAATAATAATAATAATAATAATAATAATAACAATAATAATGATATCAATAATAATAATAATAATAATGATATCAATAATAATAATAATAATAATAATAATAATAATAATAATAATAATAATAATAATAATAATAATATTGATGAAAATGATGATGATAATGATGATCATAATGATGATAATGATAGTGATTATTATGATAATGATGATGTCGATAATAATAATAATAATAATAATAATAATAATAATAATAATAATAATAATAATAAACTTATAAGAATTAGGAAAGACAGGAGGAAGAAGAGAGTTTCAGAGTCTGCAGGTAAATGGGAAGAAGCAGTTGCTGCAACAACCAAGTTGCGAGCTACAAATCTCCTTACAGTACCTGTGAGATGAAGCTGCTTGGCAAGAGTTACTCGGCCTCGGCAGTGGGAAAGGGATGCAACTTGCTAACTATTAGAACAGCAATGGACGTAGTAGCGATACATACATACATATACCGTGGCTGTTTCCCCTTTAAAGTGGGGGTAGCCGACATCAAAAAAGGAAACAGTTTGGGGAGAATTTATACTCTCCTCCACTCCCCCTCTTCTTTGACGTCTCACAGGAGGTTGGTACAAGGGGGGGGATTCCTAGTCCCCCCGCCCCGTCCACTTTTAGTCGCCTTTTACGACACGCAGGGAATACGGTGAGGCTATTCTTTGCTATTATGCCCGCCCCACAGGACACTTGATCAATGAAGACATTCTTGGCAAATGCTTTCGCGGCCAAGTTCCACATCCAAAAACCTGGAATGAGTATGGTAAAACTAACCTATCAATGAAGACATTCTTGGCAAATGCTGTCGCTGTTGTTCGTCCTACGACGGTCATAGAATTTCACCTTTCGCGTCGTAGTACGGATGCCCCCGACAGTCTCTTCTAATCATTATCACGGTCCCCAGAGCCAATCAGAAATGAGACCGAGATCATCTTTCATTATTCCATGCAGTTCTCTTTCGGGCATAGGTTTGAAGAGTAGCCTGCCTTGAGCACTCTTATTTATTCAAGGTAAACTTGCCGGCCGCACGAGACACTCGGTAAAGAGCACCCCGGCGTAGAACCGGCGGGGCTTCGAAAAAGACCTGTTCGGAGGCTGGCGGGGAGGCACCAGGCGGTGACTTCCCCGGCCAGTCCGGAACGGAACTCGAACTACGAGCTTTTTAACCGCAACAACTTTAATATATGCTATTGGAGCTGGAATTACCGCGGCTGCTGGCACCAGACTTGCCCTCCAATGGGTTGTCGCTATAGGATTTAAAGTGTGCTCATTCCAATTACGTAGACTCGGATGAGTCCCGCATTGTTATTTTTCGTCACTACCTCCTCGAGCCGGGATTGGGTAATTTGCGTGCCTGCTGCCTTCCTTGGATGTGGTAGCTGTAGATAAGAGAAAGGGATGATAACTTACAGCGCAGAGAAAGAGAATCCAGATTAGAAGTAAGATAAGGGTTGATTTATAAGTCTGACTGCCTTAGATTCAGCCCTATCAAGGAGATAAAACATAAAAAGAAGCACCCTAGATATGCGAGCAGTATTTTAAACACGGACGGATAAGACCTTTATAGATTTTAATTAACTGTAAGGAGTTAAAGTAATGATGAAAATGAAACAAAACCCCCAATTTTTTGGATGAAGATTTAGAAATTTGGATTATGTGATTCCTCCAGGACAAGTTAGAAGCTATATGGATCCCTAATATGTTGCCAAAATTAAAAGGGTAACATTCGTTAGTTTCGAAGATAATAGGGTTATCAGGAGGAGAAGAAGATAAAGAGATAACCAGAAACTATAACTTGGAGGTATTAAATTCAGATAAATTATTGGTGCCCCAGTCAGATACCCTCTGGAAATCGGAGTTGAGAGTAGCATAGGAAGGTTGTAAAGAAAAGGCAAAGGAAATATAGAGGGTAGAATCGTCGGCAAAAGGGTCAAGAAGAGAGGAAGTCTTGAAAACTTTAGTGATAGAAGATGTTAGGGCAATAAGTCGGTAGTTTGAAGGAATAGAGCGGTCACCCTTTTAGGAACAGGTTGGACTAGCATGCTTCCAAGATGAATGGTCAATACTAGTTGAGAGAATGAGTCAAACAAGACGGCAAAGCACTTCAATGGCAAATTTCTTAAGGAACCTTGCAGGGATATCATCGGGACCAAATGCCTTGTTCGTCTTTAGCGAGCAAAAAACCCTTGTGAACTTTTCAAGAAGAAAGGATAAGGGAGGGCATAGGGTTAGAGAGGGGTAAAGATTGAGGGATAAGTGTACTGGAATCGTTTATGGAAGAGCTGGCAGAATTATGAGAGCCAAAGAGAGTGGCTTTGTCAGTGGGAAAGCACCCTATAGAACCATCATAACGAATGAAAGGGGGAAAGCTAGAGTTACAGAAGTTTTTGAAGAGGATTTTGCCTAAGGACCAGAAACATTTGTCAGTGGGAAAGGAATTAAGGTCATCAACTATCCTTCTTATAAAGGAAGCCTTAGACCTTGTAATCTGAGCAGTACAGCGATTCCTAGCTACTATAAAAGCAGAAGGATTATGGGGATAAACAGTTTCCACAGAGGAGTGGATGTATGCCTCCATTCTTGAGGTAATGATCTCGCCAACTTTTATTGCTACCTGATCAGGGTTGCAGGACCAAAGGCAGTAGTCATCCCATAGAATGTCAAAGAGGAAATTATGCAAATTATGTGGCGCTGAGTAAGAGGGGTTGATGGAGGGGGAGCGAAAATAGAAGTGATTTAGATCAAAGAGTGGTCAGATTTACCAGCACAGAATAAGAGTAGTTTGAAGGGTTAGAAGTAAGAAAAAGGTCAAGAGTGTTTGTTGCACGTTCATGTCAATTGGGAACACAAGTAGGATGTTTGATAATTTGCTCCAGATCGTGAATAATAGAGAAAGCAAGGGCATCAATTCCTCTCACATCAGTGTGAGAAGATATAAGCCGCTCACTGTGGTGTACAGTAAAGTCTCCAATATAGAGAACTTCGGCATGTGGGTGAGAAGATAGCAAGGCTCAGGGCAAGAGGACAGATAATCAAAGAAAGACACAAAGTCAGTAGAATTTAGAGAACAGTAGCAGAAGTAAAGAAATATAGTGGTAGTGGAGAGATATATTTTCAGCCAGAGAACATCAAAGTAAGGAGATTCAAGGTCCATGAGCTTCGCAATAGGAGTGTTAATGTTGCAGTAGCCACAGACCCCACCTTTGGATTGAAAACGAGAAAACAGGTTATAGTGAGAGATTTGAGATGGGTCAGTGAGAAGGAGGAGGTTGGGGAGGGAAGTACCCAGGTGCCGTTCCACAGACGAGAGATTACAGTTCAGGCCACGAATTTTAGAAAAGTGAAGTGTGAAAGCAGCAGATCTATCAGGAGGTGCAAGGTAATGGGAAGAACCATTACTACCATCAGGCATGTCTACCCTCACACCAGTAGTGGAGTCAACAAGATCCTTTTAGATTCTTAGCACCTCTCTATGCTGGGTACTGGGGGCCCTAAGCTGTGTACCTTCCATAAATGTGGCAAATATGAAGAAGAAAAAAAAAAAAAAAAAAAAAAAAAAATATATATATATATATATATATATATATATATATATATATATATATATGGGGAGTGTTGTGACTTGTCAAATGTAATGGGATCGCAAGAGACGTGTAATGAATACATCAGAATATTTGGTGTAGATGTAGGAATAAGGAAAGAACTGTCCTGAAGGAAGACTCAACCCGGAGCAGTCTGGACCAGTCCTAGTTGAATCCATAATACCTTCAGTTGTAGTACTTCAACAGGTGGCTGGTGCCATGGCCAACCTACTAAATATGATACTAAACATAATGTATGTATATTCATATATACATACATATATACATACATGGATAGGGATCGATATTTCGATATGGCTGGCTCTAGAACTAGAGGTCATAGTTTGAAGCTTCGGAAGAAAACTTGTTTGCAGGATGTAAGGAAATACTTTTTCAGTGTAAGAGTAGTTGATAATTGGAATTCGCTAAGCGAGGAGGTAGTTAATGCTACCTCAATCCATAGTTTTAAGGACAGGTATGATAAGTATCACTAAGTCTAAAAATGGAACCGATCAGGAGACGGGAAGATACGAGCTTTGGGCTCTTTCCCGTAAACACAATTAGGTAATCACAATTAGGTAATCACATACATACACAAAGTAACCTTTGAGCGTGGTGATGCATATATAGAAATATTGATGACAAAAAAAAAGTTAAAGATCTTCAGGAGTTCAAAACAGTGTTCATTAGACCATACAGAAACACAGAAAGAGATGGAAAAGATCAAAAACTTGCTGTAAGAGGCTAGAAGGTTAAATAAGGGAAGAAATGAAGAAGAGAGGAAAAAATTTTGTTTCGGAGTTCTTCCAGACAGAGGGGGGGATAAAGATAATAATAGATCAGGGGATGGGGCGTCATTAAAATGCTTACGGAGCAGCCGGTAAGGAAGTAGAATTAAAGGATAGGATTCGCAACAGTAAGGCAGATATTGTAGCAGTTACAGTGACTAAGTTAAGTGAGGACATAAAGAGTATCACAGTTTTTCCTAAGGGATTCAGAATATTAAGGGTTGAAAGATCTGAGAGGACTGGCGAATGGATAGCACTGCTCATGAGGGAAAGATTACATGTTGAAGAAATAAATTTTGCTATAGAAAGTGAGTTCAAGGAAATTCTTGTTGCTTGCATAAATACTGGGTCAGAGAGCATTATAATAACTGTTGTATATAACCCATCAAGGAATCAACTTATGCTAGAAGTTTATGAGGAAAGTCATATAGGGACTATTGAAGTCATAATCTAAATTGTTAACATTGCACGGGAGAGAAAATGAAGAATTTTGATTATGGGAGATTTTAATCATAGAGATTGTATAAATCTTGATCCACACAGTGGTGAGGACTCATTCGGGGCAAGAGTCCTAGATAGTATACAAGGGAATTTCCTACACCAATTTATACTGAAACCAACTAAGGCCAGGGGTGGGGATGAGCCATCGCTGCTTGATCTACTATTCACAGATAATGTGTTGGATATTGGAAGAATTGAGTATGAGCCACCAACTGGAAAGAGTGACTGCTGTATGTTGTTGATGGAGTATATCATCGAAGATGTTTTGCCTCAAAGTAGACACCGAGAAGGCAAGGAGGAATTATCCGAAAGGAGATTGCATCAAAATTAATTAGCTTTTTGCAGACATTGACTGGAGGACCTCAATTAACAACAAATCTGTACAAAAAATGTACATCTTTTATGAGGAATATAGGAAGATAGTAGGTTGTTGCATACCCTCCAGCAAAGTAAGAGTCATTCATGCCAGAGAGAAATGGTTCAATAATGAGTTTAAGAGAGGTAAGGAGTGGCGAAACAAATCCTGGAAAAGTTACAGGAGGAAAAAAAAGCATAAATGCCTGACAGACATAGAAAAGAGCAAGAATTGATCACTTAAGTAAAAGAAATGAGGAAGAGAGAAACTATGAAAGGGATATCACCAGGAAGGATAAAAAAAATCCTAAATTTTTCCACAGCTTTATCAGAGGAATACTGAAGGTAAAAGAAAAGTTTTAAGGCTAAAGAAAGTGGATGGAAGCGTCATTGAGACAGATGAAGAAATCTGTTAAAAACTGAACAGAGTTTCAGTCAATATTTACAACAGAATACATCCCACCCCCTCAGATTTCAGAGATAGGAGCTTATGGGCTGGTATTAGAGAACATAATTTTTTTAGCCACAGAGAAATGCAAAACGCTGATGGAGTTAGATGCCCTTAAAGCTACAGGTCCTGATAATATATCCCCTTATGTCCTTAAGAAAATCCGCTAAAACAATATCATTGGCACAATTTATCATATTTGAAAAGTCGCTGGAATCAGGGGAGATTCCATGATGCTGGAAACAAGCAAACGTGGTACCTGTCTTCAAAAAGGGAAGGAGGGATACTGCTTTACACTATAGAACTGTTTCATTGACAAACATAGTTTGCAAAGTTATGGAGAAACTACTAAGAAAACATATCTCTCTTCACTTGGAATCCTTCAACATTTTGTCAGTGAGACATGGCTTCAGAGAAGGTAGATCAACAGTAACAAACTTATTAGAATTTTATGAGGTAAGCTGAATATTACAGGAATGAGAGGGCTAGGCAGATTACATATTCCTAAACTTCCAGAAAGCATTTGTCACGGTCCCATAAGGGAGACTTATTAAGAAGCTGCAAGCAATAGCGAAAATAGCTGGAAATGTCTTGGAATGGATAATAACTTACTTAGAAGGAAGGGAACAGAAAGTTAGAGTAAGACACTCAGTGTCTGAATGGAGAAGAGTTAGTAGTGGAGTTCCATAGGGTTCAGTTGAAGGGCCACTTTTGTTCCTTGGATATGTAAATGACCTACCAGAGTCTGTAAATTCATTCATGAATATGTTTGCAGATGATGCAAAGATTGTGAAAAAAGTAAGAGAAAAGAACAATGGGAGAGAACTTCACGAAGACCTAAATAGTCTGCATGACTGGTCAGAAACGTGGCTAATGAAATTCAATACTTCTAACTGTAAGGAATTGAGAATGGGTACAAGTGCAAGAATGTCCAAGCTCGACTACTAAATGGCTGGAGCAGAACTTAAAGAAACAGAGAGTAAGAGAGATCTAAGAGTAAGCATACTGGCAGATTTGTCTCCAGAAATGCATATAAATGGCATAGTGAGGGCAGCATGTGCTTTCTTAGCAAATGTAAGGGTAGACATCAGGCACATGGACAAGGAAATGTTCAGAAATATTTATGTAACCTATGTGAGGCTAAAACTTGAATATGCAGCCCCCTATTGGAATCTCACTTGAAAAAGCACATAGTTAAGTTGGAAAAGGTTCAAAGACAGGCCACGAAACTGGTGCCAGAAATACACAATCTCAGTTATTAGAAGAGGCTGAGGGGATTAGACTTACCATCACTCGAAGCTAGAAAAATGAGGGGGGATAAAGTGACTGTTTCTAAATTCCTTCTTGATTATGACAGAGTGGATAGGGATCGATATTTTGATATGGCTGGCACTAGAAATCTTCTTTGCAGGATGTAAGGAAGTATTATTTTAGTGTAAGAGTAGTTGATAATTGGAATTCGCTAAGCGAGGAGGTAGTAAATGCTAATTCAATCCATAGATTTAAAGACAAGTATGATAAGTATCATCTAGTGCAAAATGGAACCGACCAGGAGACGGGAAGTTACGAGCTTGGGCTCTATTTCCCGTAAGCACAATTAGGTAATTACACACACACACACACACACACACACACATATATATATATATATATATATATATATATATATATATATATATATATATATATATATATATATATATATATAGTAGTCACCGTGGCTCAAGAGGTAGCGTCCGCGACTTTGAGGCGTCAGGTCGAGCCTCGTTTCGCGCCTTGCCACTGTTTGAGGTTAGCAAGGGCATGCACTCAGGGTAACAATCACATCTGCCAAAACAAGTCCTTTGCAAGAAGGCGACCGTCCTAACCCTTGGTTGAAAAGGGAGTCCGTGACGTAAAACACGCTTTATATATATATATATATATATATATATATATATATATATATATATATATATATATATATATATATATATATATATATATATATATATATATATATATATATATATGTGTGTGTGTGTGTGTGTGTGATTACCTAATTGTGCTTACGGGAAAGAGTCCAAAGCTCGTATCTTCCCATCTCCTCATCGGTTCCATTTTGTACTTAGTGATACTTATCATACCTGTCCGTAAAACTATGGATTGAGATAACATTAACTACCTCCTCGCTTAGCGAATCCCAGTTTTCAACTACTCTTACACTGCAAAAGTATTGCCTTACATCCTGCAAAGATGTTTTCTTACGAAACTTCAAACTATGACCTCTAGTTCTAGAGCTTGCCATATCAAATTATCGATCCCTATCCACTGTATCATAACCATTTAGGAATTTGAAGACTGTCACCATATCCCCTTTCAATCTTCTCGCTTCGAGTGATGGTAAGTCTAATTCCCTCAGCCTCTCATCATAACTGAGATTGCGTATTTCTGGCACCAGTTTCGTGGCATGTCTTTGAACTTTTTCAAGCTTAGCTATGTGCTTTTTCAAGTGCGGATTCTAAAAGGGGGCTGCATATTCTAGTTTTGGCCTCACATAGGTTACATAAATATTTCTGAACATTTCCTTGTCCATGTGCCTGAAGGCTACCGTTACATTTGATAAGAAGGCATATGCTGCCCTGGCTATGCCATTTATATGTATTTCTGGAGACAAATCTGCTAGTATGTTTACTCCTAGATATCTCTCATTTTCTGTCTCTTGAAGTTGTACTCCAGCCACTGAGTAGTCAAGCTTGGGCCTTCTTGCACTTGTACCCATTCTCATTACCTTACATTTTGAAGTATTGAATTTCATTAGCCACTTTTCTGACCACTCATGCAGACTATTTAGATCTTCCTGAAGTTCTCTACCATTGTTCTCGTTTCCTACTTTCTTCACAATCTTTGCATCATCTGCAAACATATTCATGAATGAATTTACAGACTCTGGTAGGTCATCTAAATATACAAGGAACAAAAGTGGCCCTAAAACTGAACCCTATGGAACTCCACTACTAACTCTTCTCCATTCAGACACTGAGTGTCTTACTCTAACCCTCTGTTTCCTTCCTTCTAAGTAAGTTATTATCCATTCCAAGACATGTCCACCTATTCTAGCCATTGCTTGCAGCTTCCTAATAAGTCTCCCATGTGGAACAGTGTCAAACGCTTTCTGGAAGTCTAGGAATATGCAATCTGCCAAGCCCTCTCTTTACTGTAAGATTCGGCTTACCTCATCATAAAATTCTAATAAGTTTGTTACTGTTGATCTACCTTTTCTGAAGCCATGTTGCCTCACTGACAAAAAGTTGAAGAATTCCAAGTGAAGAGAGATATGTTTCCTTTGCAGTTTCTCCATAACTTTGCAAACTATGCTGGTCAAGGAAACTGGTCTATAGTTTAGAGCCATAGACCTCCTGCCCTTTTTGAAGATAGGTATCACGTTTGCCTGTTTCCAGCATCTTGGAATCTCCCCTGACTCCAGTGACTTTTTAAATATGATACTTAGTGGCACTGATATTGAGTTTGTGCATTTTTTAAGTACATGAGGGGATATATCATCAGGACCTGTAGCTTTTTGGACATTAACTCCATCAGCGCTTTGCATACCTCTGTGGCTTTAAGGTTGATGTTCTCTAATACCGGCCCATGATCTTCTATCTCTGCAATCTGAGGGGGTGGGGTATTTTCTACTGTAAATACTGACTGAAACTCCTTGTTCAATTCTTTGCAGATCTCTATATCCATCTCAGTGATGCTTCCATCCGCTCTCTTAAGCCTTAAAACCTGTTCTTTTTCCTTCAGTTTTCCTCTGATAAAACTGTGGAAAAGTTTAGGATTTTCTTTGGCTTTCCTGGTGATGTCCCTCTCATAGTCTCCCTCTGCCTCTCTTCCTTTACTTAGGTAATCATTTCTTGCTCTTTTGTAGGCTTGCCAGGCATTTATGTTTTTTCTCCTCCTATATCTTTTCCAGCATTTGTCTCTCTACTCCTTAGCTCTTTTACACTCATTATTTAACCATTTCTCTCTGGCATGAATTACACCTACTTTGGTGACAGGTATGCAGCAATCTACTATCTTCCCATATTTCTCACAAAAGATGTCATACATTTCTTGTACAGATTTGTTGTAAAATAAGGTTCTCCAGTCAATAACTGCAAAAAGCACATTCATTTTGATGTAATCTCCTTTTGGATAGTTCCTCATCTCCTCAGTGCTTCTACTCTCAGGCAGAATATCTTCAATGATATACTCCATCAACAGCACACAGTGGTCACTCTTTCCAATTGGTGGTTCATACCCAATTTTTTCAATATCCAACACGTTATCTGTGAATGCTAGATCAAGTAGCGATGGCTCATTCCTACCCATGGCCCTCGTTGGTTCCATTACATGTTGGTGTAGGAAATTCCCTTGTACGCAATCTAGTAATCTTTCCCCAAATGGGTCCTCACCACTGTGTGGGTCAAGATTTATCCAATCTATCTCTTTATGATTAAAATCTCCCATAATTTAAATCCTGTGTGTGTGTGTGTGTGTGTGTGCGTGTGTGTGTGAATGATTATGACTACGTAAGAAAATTGAAAGAAATTTTGAGATCCTTAGTACATAGTACTTTCAAGTGTATTACTTATCTTCAGAGGGATTCCTCTGAAGATAAGTATTACAATTTTAAGTCAATTTCCTTACGTGGCCATAGCCATTCACATTTATAATATTCACGTATTTCGTGAAAAGGAATCATATATATATATATATATATATATATATATATATATATATATATATATATATATATATATATATATATATATATATATATATATGTATGTGCGGGCATTTCATCAGAGATAACTTTACATTTTTTTACTAAGTTCACGAAACACAATGCTTCAAAGCCATCCTTTACAGGAATAGTTTCTTTTCCCAAGAGCGAGTCATCAACAACCAGTGTGTGTTATTATATCTTGATGCTTGTTGAAGGATTCTTATTTTATATCATACATCACCAGATATCTTGCAGAAGAACCAAAGAATAATTAGAAATAATCACTGGTTCCTGAGAGCTCGCTCTTGGAAAAGTATATCTTGGCCATTATTGAAGAAGATCTCCTGATACATAGCCTTTTTCCAAGAAAATATTTTCAATAGTGTTAACGTTGAAATCTTTGTCTTCGAAGGCTGGAAGCTAAGTATCCAAGAAACTTGCAAAGAAGCCCCCTCTATGTAATCTTTTCAAAGAATGTATTTGAAGTATGTTGTCTTGAGACTTAAATTAATTATATACATTCCTCTCAGGGTCTATGCCCTTATGTTTAGTATCCAAAGAGGCTCATTCCATGTATTTTTCCCTAGATGTGCGAAGACCTAGCAATATCTAAGGGCTGTCAGGGATCAACTGCTCAAGCCATGAATCCTGACTCTAAGAAAATTCTCCTGAATCTGGGCTATAAATCAGTTTATTCAATTTTAGCCGAGGAAATCACATACAACAATGAGAAGCTATTTCGGAAAGAAGAGGGACTGACCTCGCCACTTGAGGTTTTCTTCAAGCACCTAAACTATTAATTCTTTACCGAGAGATTATTATTTTCATTGTACATCCCTTCTTAAGGCGCATTAACCATAGCAGAATATATGATACATTCCTAACACTGTATTCAAGCACTTTCATCATAATTTTCAGATATAGCACAGTGTAATAATAAGACCAATTCTCTAATAATAGATCAGATTTTTGTGTTATTTACCTCTAGAGATTCTATGACTAATGCAGAATCCTCATAATATTGCAAAACGTCTAAACTTGAAACATGCATTCTGTTTTCTCTAAAGGATGGCATAACAATGCAGAAAAGCCTGAATATTGCAATGAATGCAGATCTTGAACTTGAGTTCTGAAGTCTCATAAACCTTGTCAGAATAAGTTTCTACCCACAGGTCCGGTTTTTTAATATACAGAAACTCTGTAACAAATGAAAAAAAAAAATCAAACAATTCACAGAGACCAGATACTGAACTCGAATTCTGGGATATTGTTCAAACATCTACAGTAGCACTTCTTTGCAAAGAGACCTAATGTTTTACTTAATGCCTTCTGGAAGCCGGAAAACTGGTACAGAAAATCTATATTTACTTCATGGAGTTCTAAACAACCATTAATGATAAATAAAGAAAAATTTAGGTATGGAATCGTAGGTAATTAAATACACTAAATTCATGTGTATAGAAGCTAGCAAATATATGTTCTTATAATTTTCAGGCAGTCATATATGCAATTCCTCTGTAGGGATGCTATGTATGTGAAAATATGAAAAACTAGCCAACAGTGAGGTTAAGAAATGGAGAAAAAAAAACATTCAAGAATAATTCATTAGCGTGTTTTCACCTGTTTTACATGTCTGCAAAAAAGTTTTCTCTTTTTAATTATTGTAAGACCTTTGTATGAAAATATTTAAGAGTTTAAAAGAAGAGCGAAAAATCTTA
Organism: Halocaridina rubra; assembly: GCA_037179515.1. Classification (NCBI taxonomy): domain Eukaryota; kingdom Metazoa; phylum Arthropoda; class Malacostraca; order Decapoda; family Atyidae; genus Halocaridina; species Halocaridina rubra. The sequence goes on from JAXCGZ010019118.1 coordinate 62,102, forward strand.
ATAGTAAGAATATCATTTTGATTTCACATCAGGCAATGAACTAATTTTACATTAATAAATGAAGAAAATCTACGTATTATGAAACTTTGATTCATCTCAGTGGTTCTTAACTGGAGTCCACATGGACCCTGGGGGGGGCCCATGTAATATTTCTGGGGGTTCACGGGCAAAATATAACAAATTGGGGGTCCACAGTGATATTTTGGTGGTCCATGAAGCAATTCCACTTCAGAATGGTTTTTATTACTAAAAATAAAATTCCCATTGTAATTTACACCATATTGAAATAAGTAGAGAATATATATGAATGATTCTCTCTCACTTTAATTCTTTTATAATTCCTTTTGACCTATCTACTCACCCATTGGTCAGTGGCAAGAACAAACGAGGGTGAAAATCTCTTATCTTTTCTCAGGAAGCAGGCGGCGAACTTTAATGTTTATTTTCAGGGCAAATATCTACCTTCCTTAGCGCGGTATCTGACCTTTGATCGGCAACGACAAAGGTCAAAGAGACTGCGCTTATCGAGGAAGGATTAATGGCATTAAAATCTTCAGTAGCAGGGATGATTTCCGGTACAATTATTAACTCTCAGTGCCTATAAAAGTCGACATGACCCAAACAGTTCAAACCATCTACGGGCCGCCCTTTGGACAAGGGTCCGTGCCAACATAAGGTTGGCTTTAATCTCATAGAAAGAGAAAGAAAGAAAGAAACAGTTCACTTCAGTTTTATGTTGAACTCCATCGTGACAAGGTAAAAGATATTAAAAAGTTAATAGTTCATACATACGTTAATTTTTCTGAAATCCTCCGCTTCAGTATTAAAATCTTTTTTCCAATTTGCATTAAAACAAATTAGAAACTTCAATTTATAACTTGGTAGTTACCTGATATATATATATATATATATATATATATATATATATATATATATATATATATATATATATATATATATATATATATATATATATATATATATATATATATATATAAGCTTTGAGAAATATAAAGATATCAATAGTGATCATAATGGAATAAATTTTATAACAATAATCAATGACTTGGAGATTTTTTTTTTCATTGAACAGTTATTTTAACAAAATTTCTTTATTTACCTTGACATTATACACTGTATTATGTTAACATGTAGCAAAATATCTTTTAATTTCTTAGCAATAAGCTTGTCTTTTGTCGGATAGCAATGAAGGGGTACACAAAAAAAAAGTGGTCCATGGGTAAAATAAGGTTGAGAACCACTGATCTAAATCATAACCGCGGTAATGCAGTGCTTAGAGAACTCTCCTCGATAGGTGACAGATCCGCAATCAAGTCCACCTTGAGGTGTTAAGAAGGGCTTTCGGCGCAAATTCCCCAGGATCTACCTATCAAGTGTCCATCCCCATAATGGGGATTAATGGCGAAGCATAAAACAGTAATCATCATCATCTTAGATATTAATCTTTTTTTCTTGTGGTGATTAAAACCTTTATCTTTTTCCTTATCCTTACCCTTACCCTTACCTCTGCCCTTACACTTACCCTCTCCCTTTCCCTGGACCTCTCTTTCACCCTTTCCCTTGCCATTTTCTCCGCCCTTGCCATCACCTTTTCCATCGTCCTTTCCCTCACCGTTTTCTTGCTCTTTCCCATACCCTTTCTATTACCCTCTTCATTACCTTTTCCCTTCCCCTGCTGGCTAGTACAGTGGCAACGCGCTGGCTTCGCATTCACGGGGTCGAAAGATCGGTTCCCGTCCAAGACCGAGAGTTTAAGCTGTTTACTGGCAGGAACTGCTGTGGTTGGACACCACTGTGGGGGTTGGGGCTAGCCCTGGCTGCCGAATACCCATTGTATTGAAATGGAAATAAAGGTTTATTATTATTATTATATTAAGATTTACATTTTCTTTTCTATTGCTCTTTTTTCTTACCCTTTCCTTGCTCGTTTAATCAAACTTTCCTTTTCTGTCGTCGTTTCCATTTCTCTTTCCCAATCCTTTTTTTTCTACCTTGCCCTCGCCCTATCCCTTTTAAGCACCCTGTCCTCCTTTTCCCTTTCATCCTCATGTTTTCTCTTTTTCTTTCTCCTTTTCTTCTTTTTCTCTCATTCATCATCAAATTTTAAACAGTAAAAATATTTTCAATTTCCTCATTAATCATTAAACAAACAAACAAAACAAACAAACTTTATTTCCATTTCAATACAATGGGTTTTTGTCAGCCAGGGTAAGCCCCCAACCCCCCACTGTGGTGTCCAACCACAGCAGTTCCTGCCAGTAAACAGCTTAAACTCTCGGTCTTGGACGGGAACCGATCTTTCGACCTCGTGAATGCGAAGCCAGCGCGTTACCACTGTACTAGCCAGCATAGTCGAACGAACTATTGTCAAGAACGGAATAGACGCTTACGAGGGTAGAGGTAGTAGTAGTAGTAGTAGTAGTAGTAGTAGTAGTAGTAGTAGTAGTAGTAGTACTACTACTACTACTACTACTACTACTACTACTACTACTACTACTAGTAGTAGTAGCAGGAGCAGCAGCATCCTCAATGCTTAGAGCCAAGAGCCAAGTTGTTTGGTTAGCGCATGCTTGCGAAACAGAACCTCTTTCTTTGTTTATGTTTGCACTGCATTGTGTACGTGGGGCAAGGTCATATAGTGGGGTAGAATAAGGTAAATAGATTTTGAGGATGTACGTCTTGAAAGAAGAATTACGAAATAAGATTCAAAATAAAAGTTTCAAAAATAAAATAGTAGCGGAATAAGTAGTAGTAGTAGACAGTTCAATGGCCAGCGTCTTTCGCTATTATGTATACAAGATGTAGACAGTAAGTTATCACCAATGCTGTCTAATAATAATAATAATAATAATAATAATAATAATAATAATAATAATAATAATAATAATAATAATAATAATAATAAAAATAATAAATATATAATAATAGCAATAATAATAATAATAATAATAATAATAATAATAATAATAATAATAATAATAATAATAACAATAATACCCATAATAATATCAATTAAGCATAGGAAGTATATTCTATGTACTTAAATTACTGTTAGTGAATGCGGCTTCTATACTTATTATCTTCATTTAATTAGTTCCTTGTTTGAAAAATGGTAGAACAATATCGATAAGAAAGTGTTGTTTCAAAGGCCGTTGAACTCTGAAATTGAATAAGGTAACTCTCTCTCTCTCTCTCTCTCTCTCTCTCTCTCTCTCTCTCTCTCTCTCTCTCTCTCTCTCATGTGTGCATATAAGGGTATATTTCTCCTATTGTGAGAGCGTATTTACAAGCAACATACCTGATAAAACATAATAAAAATAACTATCTAAATAAAAATTAAATTAAAAAAATTAAATGTTTATTATCTATTCTTCGATAGTGAGCAAGTCTTGGAGGGCACAGAGAGGGTACATTTGTATTGTCCAGTACAGTGGTGGACTCTCTACAGAGTTATTCAGTCATATATACTGTCAATATCATAGAAGAGAGAAGAGTTAACCTAATCTTTACTGAGGAGTTCTTCGCCTAATTAGGCCCTGGTGTTTATGATATTACTAAAGTCTATCTGAAGGTTTTTGCAATGTTGAAGTCCTTTCTGCGTCATCCGCCATTAAAGTAAGATTAACTGAGTTCCTGATTTGTGGTTCCCAGTCTCAAAGCCATCCTTTACGACGTAATTTTAACTTATTTTGTTTTGTTTTGTCGTTGCCTTCTAACCATGGTATCGTAAACGAATAGTGTTTATAGTTCTCTGCCAATATCATCTTTTACGATCTATGTATTGAAATTCTGCTATTGCGATCGCTATATGTAGCGAAAACGAAACTACAGTATTTGTGGTTTTCAGTGTCAGTCATCCTGTAGATGTATGTTAACAAAACTAATCTTGTTTTTATCTTTTGACATTTTGATATCAAAAAGAGCATATTTTGTAGTGAGGTTCCCAGTTCTACAGTGATCCAAAAGTTACTAGTTTCAAATTACATAATACTAATTATTTCCTAAAATGTGCAACAGAAAATAATATAAGCTATTCCAGGTCTCAGAGCCATCCAAGCAAGTATCTGTTTCACCATCACGATTTGGTGATCGATTGTCAAAGTGTGTTAAACAGATTGGACAATATTCCTGATTCCCGGCCTCAGTCACATCCAAGCAGTGCTAAATTGCATAGGAAGAATGTTTTTGTTTGTCTGCTCACATATTTGTGATAACAAGAAAAATTATCTGAGAATCCTCGTGTCAGAGTTATCAAAACAACCTTAAATACTTGCAACTGATGCATAATGTTTGTGGGTTTATTAACATGAAAGAAAATATACCATACATGTTTCTCTGCCTCTAAGTCATCCACTGATTAGAAAGAGCATTTATAATTTTTAATTCCCCGTCTTATAGTCGTATTAAAATGCTTACATTTGCAATCATGATGACTAAATGCTATATATCAAAATATAATTCTGTGACACTCTATAGCCTAAGGAAAGAGTAATTCCCCGTCTTGTGGTTATATTAAAATACTATGTGATTTTTATCCTAATTCCCTGAACTCTCGTATATCAAAATATTATTTTGCAATTATTTACAGTATCATAAAAAAATAAATGAAAGGACAAAAAGAAGTAAATCAGTTATGTAAAAAACCGTTGGAAATTTACTGCAATTATACAAGCACATTTTCTTATGAGTGTGACACCGGGACAGGCAAAAAACTGCCCTCATCAATATAGGCCTGGGCACGAGAAAATATTAAGACGAAGGAAAAGATAAAGAAATGGACAAGGCAGAGATAAAGTAATGATACACAAAGGAAAAGGACAGACTGAAAAATAGTCAGTACTGAGGACCTAGAGATATGGATGATTAGGCCCTGAGATGACGATATATCCGATTTTTGAAGGAAGATAGGTTATAAGAATTTGGAAAGACAAAAGGAGGAAAAGAATTCCAGAGGTGGAGGTAGATGGGAAGAAGCAGTCGCTGCACCGACCAATCCGCGAGCTACAAGTCTCCATACAGTACCTGTGGGAAGAGGCCGCTTGGTGAGTGTTAAGTGGCCTCGCAGTGGGGGAGGGAAGCAACTCACAATTCATCAGAGCAGCGACGGAAGTAGTAGAGATAGAAAAGAGAAAGGGATGTTACCTTATGGTGAAGAGAGAGAGAATCCAGTTTAGAAGTAAGAGAAGGATCATTAAAGAGTCTGACTGCATTAGATTCAACCCTATCAAGAAGATAAGTATAAGAAGTAGCACCCCATATGTGTGAGCAGTATTGTAAGTAGGGACGGATAAGAACTTTATAGATATTAAGTACCGTAAAGAGTTAAAGAAATTTTGATAGAATTAGGAGGATAAATTTCGTTCGTTTCGAAGACAATAGGGCTATTAGGAGGAGAAGATGAAGAGAGAGCCAGAAACTGTCTTGGAGGCATTAAACTTAACTAAATTTTGGGTGCCTCATTCTGATAACCTCTGCAAATCGAAGTTGAGAGTAGAAAAAAGTGTGATACGATACTGATTACGAGTAGCAAATGAAGGTGGTGAAGAAAAAGCAGAGGAAAATTGAAGAGTAGAATCTTCGGCAAAGGCGTGAAGAAGAGAGAGATGGGGATTGTAGAATTTCAATGATGAAGAGCGGGAACAGAGTAGGTGAAACAACAGAGCCCTAAACGATGTATACATTCACAAAATTATTAATGGTCATATTTTGATTTGTTTTCATAGAGATACGTTATAAAAGTTTAATAACTTTCTATCATTTAGTGGTTTTACAGATCTAGGAATCACTCACGAAGTAGAGAACACTGACTAAATAATACTTAGCATTTAATTTCTGTTGTTTTTTCCAGATCTGAATCACTCTTGTAAGGTAGTTAAAAATCTTATTATGAAACCAAAATTAATTTCAACTTATACTATATATTTTCTTTCAAATCTAGAACGCTCTTAAGAGGTAATTCGGGGATATTCAGCCAAACATTCTCGACAGACAATAAACTGACTTATTCCATCCTAAAAGAAAACGACGGAGACGAAGTTGAGCAGTTCATGTATACACATGTCATTCCAAGAGAACCGATGGTAGGAGCTGATTTTGCAGTCGGATTTTTCCGTTTTGTGATTACCTAATTGTGATTACCTAATTGTGTTTACGGGAAAGAGCCCAAAGCTCGTATCTTCCCGTCTCCTGATCGGTTCCATTTTTAGACTTAGTGATACTTATCATACCTGTCCTTAAAACTATGGATTGAGGTAGCATTAACTACCTCCTCGCTTAGCGAATTCCAATTATCAACTACTCTTACACTGAAAAAGTATTTCCTTACATCCTGCAAACAAGTTTTCTTCCGAAGCTTCAAACTATGACCTCTAGTTCTAGAGCCAGCCATATCGAAATATCGATCCATATCCACTCTATCATAACCATGAAGGAATTTAAAGACTGTCACCATATCCCCCCTTACTCTTCTAGCTTCGAGTGATGGCAAGTCTAATTCCCTCAGCCTCTCATCATAACCGAGATTGCGTATTTCTGGCACCAGTTTCGTGGCATGTCTTTGAACTTTTTCAAGCTTAGCTATGTGCTTTTTCAAGTGCGGATTCCAAAAGGGGGCTGCATATTCGAGTTTTGGCCTCACATAGGTTACATAAATATTTCTGAACATTTCCTTGTCCATGTGCCTGAAGGCTACCCTTACATTTGATAAGAATGCATATGCTGCCCTTACTACGCCATTTATATGTATTTCTGGAGACAAATCTGCCAATATGTTTACTCCTAGATCTCTCTCATTTTCTGTCTCCTGAAGTTGTACTCCAGCCACCGAGTAGTCAAGCTTGGGCCTGATTGCACTTGTACCCATTCTCATTACCTTACATTTTGAGGTATTGAATTTCATTAGCCACTTTTCTGACCACTCATGCAGATTATTTAGATCCTCCTGAAGTTCTCTACCATTGTTCTCGTTTTTTACTTTCTTCACAATCTTTGCATCATCTGCAAACATATTCATGAATGAATTTACAGACTCTGGTAGGTCATTTACATATACAAGGAACAAAAGTGGCCCTAAAACTGAACCCTGTGGAACTCCACTACTAACTCTTCTCCATTCAGACACTGAGTGTCTTACTCTAACCCTCTGTTCCCTTCCTTCTAAGTAAGTTTTTATCCATTCCAAGACATTTCCACCTATTCTAGCCATTGATTGCAGCTTCCTAATAAGTCTCCCATGTGGAACAGTGTCAAACGCTTTCTGGAAGTCTAGGAATATGCAATCTGCCCAGCCCTCTCTTTCCTGTAAGATTTGGCTTACCTCATCATAAAATTTTAATAAGTTTGTTACTGTTGATCTTCCTTCTCTGAAGCCATGTTGCCTCACTGACAAAAAGTTGAAGGATTCCAAGTGAAGAGAGATATGTTTCCTTAGTAGTTTCTCCATAAGTTTGCAAACTATGCTGGTCAAGGAAACTGGTCTATAGTTCAGAGCCGTATCCCTCCTTCCCTTTTTGAAGATAGGTATCACATTTGCTTGTTTCCAGCATCTTGGAATCTCCCCCGACTCCAATGACTCCTTAAATATGATACTTAGTGCCACTGATATTGTGTTTGCGCATTTTTTAAGCACATGAGGGGATATGTCATCAGGACCTGTAGCTTTATGAACATCTAAATCCATCAGCGCTTTGCATACCTCTGTGGCTGTAAGGTTGATGTTCTCTAATACCGGCCCTTGAGCTTCTATCACTGCAATCTGAGGGGGTGGGGTATTTTCTACTGTAAATACTGACTGAAACTCCTTGTTCAATTCTTTGCAGATCTCTTCGTCCATCTCAGTGATGCTTCCATCCGCTCTCTTTAGCCTTAAAACCTGTTCTTTTACCTTCAGTTTTCCTCTGATAAAGCTGTGGAAAAGCTTGGGATTTTCTTTAGCCTTCCTGGTGATGTCCCTCTCATAATCTTTCTCTGCCTCTCTCCTTTTACTTAGGTAGTCGTTTCTTGCTCTTTTGTAGGTTTGCCAGGCATTTATGTTTTTTCTCCTCCTATACCTTTTCCAGCATTTGTCTCTCCACTCCTTAGCTCTTTTACACCCATTATCGAACCATTTCTCTCTGGCATGAATTACACCTACTTTGGTGACAGGTATGCAGCAATCTACTATCTTCCCATATTTCTCACAAAAGATGTCATACATTTCTTGTACAGATTTGTTGTAAAATAAGGTTCTCCAGTCAATAACTGCAAAAAGCTCATTCATTTTGATGTAATCTCCTTTCTGATAGTTCCTCCTCATGTCCTCAGTGCCTCTACTCTCAGGAAGAATGTCTTCAATGATATACTCCATCAACAACACACAGTGGTCACTCTTTCCAATTGGTGGTTCATACTCAATATTTTCAATATCCAACACATTATCTGTGAACACCAGATCAAGTAGTGATGGCTCATCCCCACCCCTGGCTCTTGTTGGTTCCATTACATGTTGGTGTAGGAAATTCCCTTGTACGCAATCTAGGAATCTTGCCCCAAAGGAGTCCTCACCACTGTGTGGGTCAAGATTTATCCAATCTATCTCTTTATGATTAAAGTCTCCCATAATCAAAATCCTACATTTTTTCTCCCGCGCCATGTTAACAACTGAGTTTATGACTTCAATCGTACCTATATGACTTTCCTCATAAATTTCAAGCCTATTTTGGTTCCTTGGTGGGTTGTATACAACAGTTATTATAATGCTCTCTGACCCAGTATTTATGCGAGCAACAAGAAATTCCCTGAACTCACTTTCTATAGCCAAGTTTATCTCTTCAACTTGAATCCTCTCACTTATGAGCAGTGCTATCCCTCCACCAGTCCTCTCAGATCTTTCGACCCTTAGTATTCTGAAGCCCTTAGGAAAAACTGTGACACTGTTTATGTCCTCACTCAACTTAGTCTCTGTAATTGCTACTATATCTGCCTTACTGTTGTGAATCCTATCTTTTAATTCTACTGCCTTACCAGCTAATCCATCAGCATTTGTGTATAACAATCTTAATGAGGCCCCATCCCCTGATCTTCTGTCATTATCTTCTTTATCTCCCCTTTGTCTGGAAGTATTCCGTAACGAAAATTTTTCTTCTCTTCTTCATTTCTTTCATCATTTAACCTTCTTGCCTCTTGCAACAAGTTTTTGATCTTTCCCATCTCTTCCTGTGTTCTGTATCGTCTAATGAACACTTCTTTGCATTCTTGAAGGTCTTTTAGACTTTTTTTTCTCAACAATATTTCCCTACATGTCTCCCCTCTCTCAAAGGTTACTTTTGTTGGTCTCGGCTTTCCTTCCCTCGAATATTTACCTAGTTGGTGTATGTTTACAATATCCTCAGGACCACATACTACTCCAAGCTTTCTTATCAGGTCTACAACGTTAGCTTTATTTTCTTCAAGTCTCCCCTGCCATGTTGGCTCCTGGGATTCACTTATGCCTGAGATTACCACTGTCTTCTCCTTATCAAGTGCCTGTCTGATGAGTGGGTTTGCCCTTTCCATCACAACGTCTTTCATTTTTTCGATTACTGTCTCTTTATAGTCAACTGTTTGTATGTTTTCCAGTGCCACCACCTTTACAGCCTCTTTTACTGCCACATTCCCCTTTAGTGCATCAGCAAAGGACGTTTTCATGGCATCATTTTCCATATTCAGCTCCTGGAACTCTTTTCTGAACTGTTCAATGTTTTCCTTGTGTGTGTGTGTGTGTGTGTGTGTGTGTGTGTGTGTGTGTGTGTGTGTGTGTAGGTGTTTTTTTTATATATTTATTTTGGGGTTTACCATTTCTTTATTTACCACAAAGATCAATAAGACACAAAAAAAAAACATGAAATATTAATGTTTGTTTACATTTACATATGTACTTATATTTACATACATATGCAATAGCTATAAACCTTCTGGTAAAAAGGGCGCCCGAGTCAAAGCACCCACCCACGAGAAAAGCAGATCACCATATCGTTTCCATCTCAACTCTTCACAGAAAAAGGGTCAATACAACTTCCCCTTAACACCACCACGTCATCCACAATGCAGCTGGGCAAACATCTGCAGTAGAGTTCCAAAGACGTAAATGGTTAATTCTAATAAAATGGCAGATGACAAACGCCTTGAATCTAACTCACTTATCTCCGATCACCAGTACAGCTTCCACAAGGCAAGATCCACTGGTGATCTCCTGTCCTATCTTACTCATGTATGGTCATCTTCTCTGAGGAACTATGGGGAATCCTTTGTCGTCGCCCTTGATATCTCTAAGGCCTTTGACAGAGTCTGGCACAAGGCTCTGTTGGCCAAACTCCCTGCCTAAGGCTTTACCCCTTCTTTCTGTTCTCTGATTTCCAGTTTTCTTACTGACCGTTCTATATCTGTAGTTGTTGATGGCGCGACATCTAGCCCTTTCTCTGATTCCAGTGGTGTTCCACAGGGCTCTGTTCTTTCACCTACTCTCTTCCTTCTCTTCATCAATGATCTTCTACAATCCCCATCTTCCTCTCTTCTTCATGCCTTTGCCGATGATTCTACCCTTCACTTTTCCTCTGCTTTTTCTTCACAACCTTCATCTGTTACTCGTAATCAATCTCGTATCACTCTTTCTTCTACTCTTAACTCCAATTTGCAGAGAGTATCTGAATGGGGCACTCAAAATTTAGTTAAATTCAATGCCTCCAAGACACAGTTTCTGGCTATCTCTTCATCTTCTTCTCCTCCTTATAACCCTATTGTCTTCGAAACTAATGAAATTTACCCTCTTAACTCTATCAATATATTAGGAATCCATATAGCCTCTAACTTGTCTTGGAGGAATCACATAATTCAAATTTCTAAATCTTCATCCAAAAAATTGGGGGTTTTGCTTCGTTTTCGTTATTACTTTTCCTCATTGCAGTTACTTAAAATTTACAAAGATCTTATCCGCCCCTGCTTAGAATACTGCTCATACATCTGGGGTGCTTCTTCCTTTACTTATCTTCTTGATAGGGTTGAATCTAAGGCAGTCAGACTCATTAATGATCCTTCTCTTACTTCTAACCTGGATTCTCTCTCTCTTCACCGTAAGGTATCTTCCCATTCGCTTTTCTATCGCTACTACTTCCATCGCTGCTCTGATGAGTTGGCGAGTTGCATCCCTCCTCCACTGCCGAGGCCGCGTAACACTCGCCAAGCAGCCTCATCTCACAGGTACTGTGTGGAGATTTGTAGCTCGCGGATTGGTCGGTGCAGCGACTGCTTCTTCCCATCTACCTCCAGACTCTGGAACTCTCTTCCATCCTTCTGTCTTTCCTAATTCTTATGACCTTTCATCCTTCAAAAAGCAGATCTATCGTCATCTCAGAGCCTAGTCCTCCATATCTCAGGGTCCTCTTTACTTTGACTGTTTTTTTCTGTCTGTCGTTTTCCTTTGTGTGACATTACCTCATCTCTGCCTTGCCCTTAACCTTTTTCTTTTCCTTCGTCTTGGTATTTTCTCGTGCCCGGGCCTTTGTTGATGAGGGCAGTTTCTGCCTGTCCCGGTGTCACACTCTTAAAAAAAAAAATATTGCAGGATATAGATTTTCAAAATCATATAAAATATATATACATATCAACAATAGATATCTAGAAAATATCTTCGAAGGTGTATTTTGTGATGCATGAATCTTTTTCATGTGCAACAACCCACCAAACTTCACCGTTATCTTTTTCAGAATATAGTTTGTGGAAGCGATAGTCACTTAAATAGACCTCACATTAAGAAAAACTTCCTTACAAGCGGTTTATGTTTGGCAGCCAGAGAGAAAGACACCAATATCTTGGTTGCTGTCCTTCTCTCTCATATAATGGAAAGGAATCAGAAAATAGAAACGCTTGACCCTAGCACTTTTACACATCCAGGTGTAAGTATGGAAATAATAGTTTCGGTTCCTTTGGATGTTAAATAAGATGTAATATTAGGACGGTTGCATGTATGTATGCATGTAGGCTGAGTAGTTTTAAGTGGATGTGGCAGATTTAGAGATAGCCATACATACAAACATATATATATATATATATATATATATATATATATATATATATATATATATATATATATATATATATATATATATATATATATATATATATATATATATATATATATATATATATATATATATATATATATATATATATATATACATAATTAAGTCACTCAAAATGAATTTTAATTCACAGATGATAAGGTTTTGTCGTGTAATACAGCATCTGAACGAAGCCTACGACTGTTTTAGCAACCCAAAGATGCAAAGGATACTATTTCCGGCATTGCTAGGGATAATTCCTTCTTATACTAATCAAGGATTAGCTAAGAGGCTCATAAAGGTAATTATTTGACAACAACAATAATAATAATATTAATAATAATAATAATAATAATAATAATAATAATAATAATAATAATAATAATAACAATAACAATAACAATAACAATAACAATAACAATAATAATAATAATAATAATAATAATAATAATAATAATAATAATAATAATAATAATAATTATTATTATTATTATTATTATTATTATTATTATTATTACCATCATAATATTAACAATAATAATATTATAAGTAGCACTTGTTGTAATGATGGTAGCAGTAGTAGTAGTGGTAGTGGTGACGTGGAGAATTTTGCTATCCCACCTACTTCCGGGGAGGAGTTATTGGGCATCTCTGCAGGGTATGTTCCTGCGTACGAAACACAAGTTTATGTTTTCTTGTGGTTTAGGAAATGGCTAACTTCCTGTCCTTTCTTGCCCTTCTCGATGCCAGGTCCTAAGTCTCACGGTTCCGGTCATATATTTCCTTGGCACTTTCTACAAACATGGTAATAAAATATCCGTGCCCTCGACCAACCGTTTCCGCTCAAGATCTGTTACAAGTTTCAGATTCTGGCTTCAGCATGGCGGACTGGCTTCAGCATGACGGAAGTCATACGACATCCCTCCCAACCAAAACTGAAATATCTCTTATATCAGTCGAAGCATGGGCTAATTTTCCGGGAGCTCTTGGACATATCCTAGCTAACATTAGTTTACAATAGAAATGGGGCCGAATTATTTAAGCTATTTTCTAAGAATTCCTATACAAATTACACAAACATAACATATAGAGAGTACCTTTACAGACAACTAGAGCATGCAGGGTCTATTTCATTGTTGGAAATCTGAAATACAAACATATTCTTATATTTAAACAACATAATTCCAGTGTGAAACTAATATTAAACATTAATTAAGATCAAAAGGTCAGTTTAAATCAAAACATCAATTCATCTACTTCTCTCGTTTCTTTAAAAGACAAAATTGAGTTAATTACAGTAGGATTATGACTCATTTAGAACATTAGCAAACAATTAAGTAGAGTATTAGCATGTATAAACATGTAAAATGCAGTAGACTATAACATCAACAGTAATTTCTATAAGAGACCCTACCGTCATAAGTTCTATTCCTATCATTATTAGGGGCATTGATTTGTCTTAAAATTAAGCCTTAAAAACTACTCCTGAAACAAAACATGTTTTACTTTCATATTATATTACTATTCAGAGACCAATGGATAGGACGACTTTTAATTTCCTCTGTCTAGGACGACTTTTACTTCCTCTGTCTAGGACGACTTTTGTTTTCTCTGTCTAGGACGACTTTCGTTCTCTCTGTCTAGGACGACTTTTACTTTCTCTGTCTAGGACGACTTTTACTTTCCTCTGTCTAGGACGACTTTTACTTTCCTCTGTCTAGGACGACTTTTACTTTCTCTGTCTAGGACGACTTTTACTTTCCTCTGTCTAGGACGACTTTCGTTTTTCTCTGTCTAGGACGACTTTTACTTTCTCTGTCTAGGACGACTTTTACTTTCTCTGTCCAGGACGACTTTCGTTTTCTCTGTCTCTTGCTCATGAATTCTTGCTAGGTGCGATTCCCCGGTTTCCCACGGGGATTCTTTCGCTTTCACATCCCCTGCCGTCCTCGCTGCAGGCCCAGGTTTGTTGCCATATCTCCGTTACTCGGTTAGGCAGAGCAAAAAGGACAAGGACTGGGCCCCATCCCGCGAATCTTTCCAGCCCGGCTTCCTCGTCCCGCGGGACACAAGTGGAAAGTCCGCTCACCCTCAAGGGTGAACATCCACCAAAAAAGCCCTCGGCCGATCTTGACTAAGACCACCACGCAGGAGACCTGCAACGTCACAGCGTTACTCTTCCTGTACGGTCCTCTCACACGTACCTTCGAAGTAGAACGCGGGATGAAAGTTTGAACCTATGTCACTACTACAGTTGTAAGAAAGGTTCCCTATGACTTCAGGGTACCAACAATGGCCATACGTTGGTAATCGAGGCTATACTTTGCCTCCCCTGCAACTGCAAGTGATTGCAATCTCTATTCAATGGGCATTAGGGACTTGTCTGACGGACAAAATCTAAAGACTTTTAGAACTTGCAGGTCGGGGCTGCCTAGGAATAGGGTGGTAATGGAAGGTATGTGTCTACACAACTAGATTATTATTCCAAGATACTTAGGACTTAGCAACTGCTACATAGCATTACTCTACTATAAATGTCAAAAAGAATAATCATTAAATGCTGAGAAAAGCCACTAAAGAAACATTCTTATTAGCGGTGGCTACAGTAACATCAAGTATGAATTCAGATAAAAGATACAAATCATCAAGTTACTGCTGATTTCATTTCAAAAATAATAATTAGCAACAGGCCATTGAGAGATAGCAACAATATCAGTCAACATAATAACATTACTAATAATCATGATTAAAAAAATAAGAATAATAAACAATAAAAATAAATATACTAAATCAAAAATATCAATATATATACAATGGAGACTGATATTCAGAAGTAAGAACAGAGTTCTATACTTATATTTCATAGTGATGCTTATTCTAACACAGTCTCCTCTAATATTCAAATTCCTGCTGTCATAATCAATGTATATATATATAGCATAAGTGGCAACTTGCTGGCTCCACAATTTGTCAATGGGAGTTCTATCTATCCTCTAAACAGTTGCGACATGTGGCAAAAATATTTATGCAAATGGCGGTACTACCGATGTCTTATCAGTATTTATGCAATAACAGCATGCAACAATCTATCAACTGAAATAAAATGTAGGCACAATTATCGCCTAGCTTCGCTGGAAAAAAACACACAAAAAAAATCAAAGACGGCAACGTTCTGTTAGCAGCAGGAGAGGCCTCTGTCAGTTTCAGAGTCGAGTGAAAGGTAGGAGAGAGAGAGAGAGAGAGAGAGAGAGAGAGAGAGAGAGAGAGAGAGAGAGAGAGAGAGTGACCGTGAAATACGTTGCGGTTTTCACTCACAAGTCAGCTGAGATGGGCCTCTGTCTTTTACTTGTACTGAAAATAAAAAAAATTGTCGCAGAGTATCTCTAATAATAAAATAAATAAACAAATGAACGTGAACAAACGTTAGCAATGACTATCGATAGAGTCTTACGTTTATCGTCAGCGGCTATTCTCATTTCCTCATTAACAAAACAAAAGCAAAAAGAACTTAGTGTACAACTGCAGAACTGTCGAAGCATAAATCCATTCCTTTCTGTTTAATCTTGATAAGGACTTTACTGTAACAGCATACACATCCTTGTCTATAATGACAATCTCTCTCTTTTCATACTATAAATCAGAGGGTTAAGTCGAAGCACACACACTGATGAAATTAAAGCAAAAAAACTAAAATCATATGTGACAGTATCCCTACTACTATCAACAAAAGTACAAATATCCTTTTCTTAATAACTTCTTAAAAAGGACTTAAGTGTCATTAATTTTAACTTTAAAACTCAGCAAATAATCTCTAATAATCTCAATTATCTTTAATTAGCCCGATTGTAATCTAAAATTCATGAAAATGCTAGGGATTAACCATGGTTATCTCTAGATAATCTTTTCAGAATCCTTTAAGTAAGATTTTAAAGATTTCTTCAATACAAAAAGAACTATAACAAAAACGGGTATCTAAGAATATAAAAAGTCTATCTCTGTGTATGCAATAATAAAAGCAAAAGTATATTTCATTATCAACAGTAAGGAATGCATTTTGCTTAAACTTCAAAATCTCGTACGGAGTTGTACATAAACAATTCAAACATAAAATATATCTTCTTTTACTATCTCGAATTTGACTTATATCTGCTCTCTCAAATACGGGATACAGCTGTGTAACATTCTTGTTGTCATTTCGTGTCAGCTCTCACTCTTTCTTTATGACCAAGCCGAAATAATTTTGATAAAACATTATCATGGCTAAAACTCGCAAAGTTTTACTTTATCAATCTAACATATCTCTTCAGACAAATAATGTATATGCTGCAGCTAGCAAAGAAAATAAAGAATCATTCATAGATTCACGTCCTTTATCACGTAACATCTATCTTGGAATCTCTCGGAAATCGAATAATGATCTCAACGGCGGAGTAGGGGACAAAACAAAAAATAAAACAAACTCGGCATTTCAACCATATCTGGGCAGGTGGAGAATTACCTTCTCATCCATATCCCTCACTAGATATTGCAACAGCGCATCACCTCCCATAAATACACTCTGATATGGCATGCAGAAGGACCTGGCGGAGCAGGGGAACGATCCTCGCAGACTCCCCAATCATGCTTCCTAACGGTGCTTTTCCGCGATTTCACCCCCTAGAGCAACCCCCCCATTATACCCCCAGTCATTCACACTCATTCGCTATATCACTTTCAAGACAGTCATCCCCGTTCTGTAAAATTCCCTCTTTATTTACAACATGTTGGTTTTCCTTTCCCTTATCTCTCTGAAGGAGATTAAAGGTGAAATCTCGGCTGAGCCGTGCGGTCACAGACTTCCTCACCAGTCCTAAGTCTCATTCTAACGAACAAACAAACATTCTACTCCCTTGAAGCTACGTTTGGGTGACACTGAAAACCCTTCCCTATTCTAGGACAGCACAAACTACGCTAATTTACTGTTACTTACACCTGCATAGCGTGAAATAAAAAAACTCATCTCTAACTAATATCACGAAAATTTCTTATTCTTCAAAAAGAACATGCCACACACGTATCGTAATATTAATTCCCCATCATCATAACACAAAAAGAACGATCTGTCGTTTATGTCTTTCTCTCGCTAAAACATTACTCCCGCGGATAAAAACAAACAAAAAAAGAAAAAAAAAACTTAAAAACAGGCGCAATCGTAACACTCGATTTCTTACGCTTTAAGAAATTAATATAACAATGATTTTACACGTACTTTAAAATATCAAAGCTCAGTACCATTACTACAGATTCACAATAACGAGGTTGGGAGATCGAATGGTCACTTCCGCATTCTTTTCTCGAAAACCACACGTGGTCGATGAAACTCTTAAAAGCAGATGCACGTATATTTCTCACTATAATTCTTACGCTTTAGAAATTAATAGACTGTAATAGTGATTTCACGTGCATTAAATTTGTCAATTAAAAAAAATCGATACATTCGCGTTCTTAAAATTCAATCTAGGCATTAATACAAATAAATGGAACACACTTCCAACGCAAATTCTTTATATTACTCAAATTATCACAAAAATGGAGTTTATTACTGCTTATAGCTATTAGTACAAATTATCCATGTTAGTAATGGGTACAGAAATTCTACTTTTATCAACTTATTAAGCGCCACACCCCTTATAAGCGGGTTGGCTGAGTCAAAGCATAACTACAAGATAAAATGGCGGCGTCCACCGACCTCAATTTCTTTTACTAATTGTCCCATTACTCACTGGATACAGATCACAAGTACTTAGCTATTTTAAGGAGGTGGTCCTGAAAAACTTCATGACAGAAGGCAAGGAAGGATCGGGTTTTCCTTCTTCTCTTTGAGTAAAATCGTCGAATCGCCGTCTTCTTGGTCGGATCCGGCAACTTACACACTTCGGCTTACTAAGAAATATCTTAGAAATAGTTCCTTCAAAGATTTATAATATTCTCTATTTGAGCACTCGTCACTTCTCATCCGCAGACCCAAGTATTTCAGGAAGTCGGTCGTGGGAATTATGGACGGACATTCGCGGTCTTTTACATTTGCGCCGTCGAGGTATAAAAGTAAATTTTTAACTCGAGGCGTCTTTACAACCAGGGCACAGGGTGGGGGCTGGGCCTGCTGCGTTCCCTGTGTCACCACGGGGTTCGGAGCGGCCGGCTGTTCGTCGATGTTTGAGGCGTCGGTTTCGCTGTCGGCGTCGGCCAAGTTCCTTCTCGACGGAGCGGCGTCGGCGCGTGCTTGTAGGCGCCGCACTTGTTCCTCCAGTTCGAGAATTCTCCGGTGTTTGGCCTCGTCACTCATTTCTTGAATTGGGAGATGTTGGATTTCTGCTTTTGCCATTCTTATTTTCTTTTCTTTGCACCGGTTTCTTCTGATATGAGAGTCTCTTTGTATGTATTCCAGGCGTGATGATCGTACCGCACTGCCACCACTGACGTATTGCTTTTATTATTTTCTCACCGAGCGTCACCACTGTCGTAGTGCTTTTGATTATCCCATCTAATGACACCACTGACGTGGAGGTTTTGGACCTCCACTTGAACTCACACTTTGTAAGATGACTGGGTTATCCCACCGCTGCCACCACTGACGTGGAGAATTTTGCTATCCCACCTACTTCCGGGGAGGAGTTATTGGGCATCTCTGCAGGGTATGTTCCTGCGTACGAAACACAAGTTTATGTTTTCTTGTGGTTTAGGAAATGGCTAACTTCCTGTCCTTTCTTGCCCTTCTCGATGCCAGGTC
The DNA here is from genome assembly GCA_037179515.1 of Halocaridina rubra. NCBI lineage: Eukaryota > Metazoa > Arthropoda > Malacostraca > Decapoda > Atyidae > Halocaridina > Halocaridina rubra. The sequence continues at coordinate 80,963 of JAXCGZ010019118.1, forward strand.
CTAAGTCTCACGGTTCCGGTCATATATTTCCTTGGCACTTTCTACAAACATGGTAATAAAATATCCGTGCCCTCGACCAACCGTTTCCGCTCAAGATCTGTTACAAGTTTCAGATTCTGGCTTCAGCATGGCGGACTGGCTTCAGCATGATGGAAGTCATACGACAGTGGAAGTAATAGTAGAAATAATAATAAAGTAGTTATAGTAATAATAATAGTAGTAGTAGCAATAGCAGATATAGTAGCAATATCAAAGAGTATGATGAGAGGATTGCATGTTTATATATATATATATATATATATATATATATATATATATATATATATATATATATATATATATATATATATATATATATATATATATATATATATATATATATATATATATATATATATATATATATATATATATATATATAACCAAATAAGCACATTACCGTATGTGAGAGCATGAATCATATTTTACCCCTACCGGGACTGTAACATGGGACTTATAATTACTAACGCATTCCTAGTATAGCAAATAGAAGCTGTAAGGTCTGTGTCTAGTTTAGACCTTCTGTGGTGTATATGGTAGGGCCTTGGCTTAGTAATTATAAGTCCCAGGTTCAAGTCCCGGTCGGGGTAAAAATGATTCATATATATATATATATATATATATATATATATATATATATATATATATATATATATATATATATATATATATATATATATATATATATATATGAATCACATTTTAGACCTGACCAGGACTCAAACTTAAGACACATAATTACTGTGCCAAGGCGCTATCAACTACACCACTGAAATTCTAAAAGAGAAACAAATCTCACAGTATAACTGTTATACTATGAATGAATGCATTCTATTTGAATGCCCTTTTGTTCATATTACAGTTTCTCTTAACCTCACTCGTAGCTAGGAGAAATTGTAATATGAACAAAAAGGCATTCAGAAAGAATGCGTTCATTCCAAGTATATGAGTTAAACTGTAAATTTTGTTTCTCTTTTAGACCTTCAGTGGTGTAGTTGACAACACTTTGGCATAGTAATTATGTGTCTTAGGTAAGAGGGGTAAAATATCAATCATTGTTTCACAAATGGTAATGTGTTTATTTGTTTATATATATATATATATATATATATATATATATATATATATATATATATATATATATATATATATATATATATATATATATATATATATATATATATATATATATATATATATATATATATATATATATATATATATATATATATATATATATATATATATATATATATATATATATATATATATAAACATACACACATACATACATACTCACACACACACATATATAAATGGCATAGTAGGGCAGCATATGCATTCTTATCAAATGTAAGGGTAGCCTTCAGGCACATGGACAAGGAAATGTTCAGAAATATTTATATAACCTACGTGAGGCCAAAACTCGAATATGCAGCCCCCTTTTGGAATCCGCACTTGAAAAAGCACATAGCTAAGCTTGAAAAAGTTCAAAGACATGCCACGAAACTGGTGCCAGAAATACGCAATCTCAGTTATGATGAGAGGCTGAGGGAATTAGACTTACCATCACTCGAAGCTAGAAGATTGAGGGGGGATATGGTGACAGTCTTTAAATTCCTTCATGGTTATGATAGAGTGGATAGGGATCGATATTTTGATATGGGAGGCTCTAGAACTAGAGGTCATAGTTTGAAGCTTCGTAAGAAAACTTCTTTGCAGGATGTAAGGAAATACTTTTTCAGTGTAAGAGTAGTTGATAATTGGAATTCGCTAAGCGAGGAGGTAGTTAATGCCATCTCAATCCATAGTTTTAAGGACAGGTATGATAAGTATCAATAAGTATAAAATGGAACCGATCAGGAGACGGGAAGATACGAGTTTTGGGCTCTTTCCCGTATACACAATTAAGTAATCATTTTATATATATATATATATATATATATATATATATATATATATATATATATATATATATATATATATATATATATATATATATATATATATTTACCTAATTGTGCTCACGGGAAGGAGCCCCAGGCTCGTAGCTTCCCGTCTCCTGATCGGTTCCAGTTTGTACTTAATGATACTTAACATACTTGTCCTTAAAACTATGGATTGATTTAGCGTTTACTACCTCCTCGCCTAGCGAATTCCAATTATCAACTACTGTTACACTAAAAAAGTACTTCCTTACATCCTGCATAAAAGTGTTCTTACGAAGCTTTAAACTATGACCTTTAGTTCTAATGCTAGCCATGTCAAAATATCGATCCACTCTCTCATAACCAAGAAGGAATTTAAAATCCGTCACTATATCACACCCTCATTCTTCTAGCTTCGAGTGATGGTAAGTCTAATTCCATCAGCCCCTCATCAGAACTAAGATTGCGTATTTCTGGCACCAATTTCGTGGCATATCTTTGAACTTTTTCCAGCTTAACCACGTGCTTTTTGAAGTGTGGGTTCCAAAAGGGGACTGCATATTCAAGCTTTGGCCTCACATAGGTTACATAAATATTTCTGAATATTTCCTTGCCCTGTGCCTGAAGGCTACCCTTACATATGCTAACAAAGTATATGTTACCCTTACTATGCTATTTATATGCATTTATAGACAAATCTGCAAGGATGTTAGCTCATAGATCTCTCTCATTCTTTGTCTCTTGAAGTTCTGCTCCTGCCATTTGGTAGTCAAGCTTGGGCCTTCTTGAACTTGCACCTATTCTCATTACCTTACATTTAGAATTACTGAATTTCATCAGCCACTTTTCTGACAACTCATGCAGACTATTTAGGTCTTCCTGGAATTCTCTACCACTGATCTCGTCTCTTACTTCCTTCACCTTTGCATCAACTGCAAGCATTTTCATGAATGAATTTACATACTCCGGTATGTCAATTACATATACAAGGAACAAAAGTGGCCCTACAATTCAACCCTGTGGAACTCCATTACTAACTCTTCTCCATTCAAACACCGAGTGTCTTACTCTAACCCTTTGTTCTCTCCATTATAAATAACTTGTTATCCATACCAAGACATTTCCACCAATTCTCGATTGCTTGCAGCTTCTAAACCCTTTTGCGCACCATAAGTTTCAATAGGTTTTCTTTTCCGAGCTCATTTATGAAATCCTCTCTCTGGGCGGCAGTTTTCTAGTGTGCCGATATATATTGTTTCTCACCTATTTTCCTCCCCCAAAACTACATTTATCATTATGCATGGTAAACATATCAGTGACTTCAATATTTTTTGCAGTTTTTCATGAATCGATAAAAAAAAGAAAAATAATAATTCATAGGACCGTTTATGAACATGGAATAAAGTGTGCATAAAGAGACGTGCAGTCTGAGTGATGAGTGAGGAAGACGGAAACTGTCATTGACTTATGCCTTACCCTCAAATCCACGTCGGTAGAGAGGTTTGCTAATTAGTTCATTCTGGAGAGAGTGAGGAAACTAATGCTCGACCAAAAAATGACGCAATTGGTGTGACTGTAACTATTTTAAAATAATATTTTTGTTCAAATGAATGTTAACGGCGTAACGGTGCACTTAGACTTAAAAATTTATACACGCCATTGGCGTCGACATACACAAGATGGTTAATAAGTCTCCCGCTTGGGACCGTGTCAAATATTTTCTGGAAGTATAGGAACATGCAATCAGCACAGCCTTCTCTTTCCTGTAAGATTCGGCTTACTTCATCATAAAATTCTAAAAAGTTTGTTACTGATGATCTACCTTCTCTGAAGCAATGTTGGCTCACTGACAAAAAGTTGAAGGATTCCAAGTGAAGAGAGGTATATTTTCTTAGTAATTTCTCCATAACTTTGCAAACTATGTTTGTCAAGGAAACAGGTCTATAATTTAGAGCTGCATCCATACTTCCCTTTTTGAAAATAGGTACCACGTTCACTTGTTTACAGCATCTTGGAATCTCCCCTGACACCAGTGACTTTCAAATATGATATTTAGTGCCGCAGATATCGATTTAGCGTAGTTCTTAAGACCATAAAGGGATATATCATTAGGACCTGTAGTTTTATGGGCATCTAACTCCATCAGTGCTTTCCATACGTCTGAGGCTAAAAAGATGATGTTCTTTAATACCGGCCCAAGAGCTCCTATCCCTGTAATCTAAAGGGGTGGGGCATTTTCTGCTGTGAACACTGACTGAAACCCCTTGTTCAATTCTTTGCAAATCTCTTCATCCATCTCAGTGATCCTTCCATCTTCTCTTTTTAGCTTTCAACCCGGTTCTTTTGCCTTCAGTTTTCCTTTGATGAAGCTCTGGAAAAGCTTGAGATTTTTTTTAGCCTTCCTGATGATATTCCTTGCATAGTCTCTCTCCGCCACTCTTCTTTTACTTAGGTAATAATTTCTTGCTCTTTTATAACTCTGGCAGGCATTTAGGTTTTTTCGCCTCCTATACCTTTTCCAGAAATTGTCTCTCCACTCCTTAGCTCTCGTACACTCATTATTGAACCATTTCTCTCTGGCATGAATAACTCCTATTTAGGTGGAAGGTATGCAACAATCCACTATCTTCCCATATTCCTCACAAAAGATGCTGTACATTTCTGGAACAAATATGCTAAAGAAGCTTCTTAAGTCAATAACTGCAAAGAGTTAATTAATTTTGACGTAATCTCCTTTCGGATAGTTCCTCCTCGTGTCCTCAGTGCCTCTACTTTCAGGTAGAACATCTTTGATGATATACTCCATCAACAACACACAGTGGTCACTCTTTCCAATTGGTGGTTCATACTCAAGTTTTTCAGTATCCAACACATGATCTGTGAATACTAGATCAAGCAACAATGGCTCATCCCTACCCTGGTCCTCGTTGATTCCAGTACATTTTGTTGTAGGATATTGTCAAATACGCAATCTAGGAATCTTGCACCGAATGAGTCCTCACCACTGTGTGGGTCAAGATTTATGCAATCTATCTCTCTATTATTAAAATCTCCCATAAACAATATCCAATATTTTCTCACGTGCAATGTCAACATCTGAGTTTATGACTTCAATAGTACCTATACAACTTTCCTCATAAATTTCTACCCAATGTTTCTTCCTTGTGTAATCTAATTGTGTTTACAGAAAAGAGCACCCAGCTCATAACTCCTCATTTCCTGGTCGGTTCCAGTTTGAATTTTATGCTACTTATCATACTTGTCCTTAAAACTATGGATTGAGTTAGCATTAATTACCTCCTCGCTTACCGAATTCCAATTCATAACTACTCTTACACTAAAAAGTACTTCCTTACATCCTGCAAAGAAATATTCTTACGAAGCTTCAAAGCTTGACCTCTAGGTCTAGTGCCAGCCATATCAAAATATCGATCCCTATCCACTCTCTCATAACCATGAAGGAATTTAAAACCATCACAATATCCCACCCTCACTGTTATAGCTTTGAGTGATGGTAAGTCTGATTCCCTCAGCCTCTCATCAAAACTGAGATTGCGTATTTCTGGCACCAGTCTCGTGGCATGTCTTTTGAAATTTTTCCAGCTTATATTTTTCAAGTGCGGATTCCAAAAGGGGGATGCATATTCAAGCTTTGGCCTCACATAGGTTACATAAAATTTCGGAACATTTTCTTGTCCATGTGCCTGAAGGCTACCCTTACATTTGCTAAGAAAGCATATGCTACCCTTACTATGCCATTTATATGTATTTATGGAGACAATTCGGCCAGTATGTTTACTAACAGATCTCTCTCATTCTCTGTCTCTTAAAGTTCTACTCCTGCCATTGAGTAGTCAAGCTTGGGCCTTCTTGCACTTGTACCCATTCTCATTACCTACATTTAGAAGCATTGATTTTCATTAGCCACTTTTCTGACAACTCATGCAGACTATTTAGGTCTTCCTGAAGTTCTCAACCACTGCTTCGGTCTCTTACTTTTTTCACAATCTTTGCATCATCTGGAAACCTATTCATGAATTAATATACAGACTCTGGTAGGTTATTTACATTTATAAGGAACAAAAGTAGCCCTACAACTGAACCGTGTGAAGCTCCACTACTAGCTCTTCTCCATTCAAACACTGTGAGTCTGACTCTAACCCTTTGTTCACTCCTCTCTAAGTAAGTTTTTATCCATTCAAAGACATTTCTGCCTATTCTTGCCTTTAATTGTAGTTTCTTAATAAGTCTCCTGTGTGGAACTAGGTTAAATGCTTTCTGGAAGTCTAGGAATATGCAATCTGCTCAGCCCTCTCTGTTCTGTAAGATTTGGCTTATTTCACCATAAAATTCTAATCAGTTTGTTACAGCTGATCTACTTTCTCTGAGGCCATGTTGTCTCACTGACAAAAAGTTGAAGAATTCCAAGTGTCGAGAGATATGTGTCCTTAGTAGTTTCTCCATAACTTTGCAAACATTGTGTGTCAAGGAAACAGGCTTACAGTTTAAAGCCGTATCCCTCCTTCCCTTTTTGAAGATAGGTGCCACGTTCACTTGTTTCCAGCATCTTGGAATCTCCCCTGACTCCAGCAACTTTTCAGATATGATACTTAGTGCTGCTGATATTGAATTAGCACATTTCTTAAGTACAGAAGGGGTTATATCATCAGAACCTGTAGCTTTATGGACATCTAACTCTATCGGTGCTTTGCATAACTCTGTAGATGAAAAGATGATGTTCTCTAATACCGGCCTGTGAGCTCCTATCTCTGCAATCTGAGGGGGTGGGGTAATTTCTGCTGCAAATACTGAGTGAAACTCCTTGTTCAATTCTTCAAAGATCTCTTCATTCGTCTCAGTTATGTTTCCATTCGTTCTCTGTAGCTTTAGAACCTGTTCTTTTACCTTCGGTTTTAATCTGAAAAAGCTGTGGAAAAGTTTGGGAATTTCTTTAGCCTTCCTGGTGATATCCCTTTCATAGATTCTCTCTGCCACTCTTCTTTTACTTAGGTAATAATTTCTTGCTCTTTAATAAGTCTACCAGGCATTTAGATGTTTTCTCCTCCTATACCTTTTCCAGCAGCTGTCTCTCCACTCCTTAGCTCTCTTACACTCATTATTGAACCATTTCTCTCTGGCATGAATAGCTCCTATTTTGGTTGAAGGTATCCAACAATCTACTATCTTCCCATATTCTTCACAAAAACTGTCGTACATTTCTTGTACAAATTTGTTGTTAAATTAGGTCCTCCAGTCAATAACTGCAAAAAGCTCATTCATTTTTATGAGATCTCCTTCAGATTGTTCCTACTCGTGACCTCAGTGCCTCTACTTTCAGGCCAAACATTTATATGTATTTATGGAGACAAATCGGCCAGTATGTTTACTAACAGATCTCTCTCATTCTCTCATGCTCCATCAACAACAAACAGTGGTCACTCTTTCAAATTGGTGGTTTATACTCAATTTTTTCAATATCCAACTCATTATCTGTGAATACTAGATCAAGCAGAAATGGTTTATCCCCACCCCTGGCCCTCGTTGGTTCCAGTACATGTTGGTGTAAGAAATTTCCTTGTACACAATCTAGGAATCTTACCCCGAAGAGTCCTCCACACTATGCTGGTCAAGATTTATCCACACTCTCTCTCTCTGAGTTTATGACGTCAATAGTACCTATATGACTTTACTCATAAACTTCTAGCCTATGTTAGATCCTTGGTGAGTTATATACAACAATTATTATAAAGCTCTCTGACCCAGTATTTATGCGAGCAACAAAAAATTCCTTGAACTCACTTTCTATAGCAAAGATTACTTCTTCAACTCTTCACAAAACACAACACTTCAAATATCTTCTTTGAAAAGAGTGTACAGGAAGAGTTTCTCAAATAGAAGTGAAAGATATCTTCGCCAGAAATATTTCTCTAGAAAAGTTTCTTGCAGACCTGGTTTTCAAACTTTCGAAGGCCGTGCCTTCATCGTCAACCAATCAACACTACTGAATAGAATTTTCTGGGAAAAAGACGATGGTCTCTCAGATCTTATTACATTAGAATATTATTTTAAAATGAGACTTAAGCAACTAGTGCTTAACTTTTATTATTCCATGGAGAACATCTCTCTATACACTCTCTTCAAAGAAGACATTGAGGTACAGTCCTCTCTAATACTAGGGCCTTATGTTATGTATCCAGACACTCAATCCATATATATATATATATATATATATATATATATATATATATATATATATATATATATATATATATATATATATATATATATATATATATATATATATATATATATATATATATATATATATATATATATATATATATATACATATATATATATATATATATATATATATATATATATATATATATATATATATATATATATATATATATATATGTATGTGATTACCTAAAATTACAATTAGGTAATCACATACATATATATATATATATATATATATATATATATATATATATATATATATATATATATATATATATATATATATATATATATATATATATATATATATATGTATGTGATTACCTAAAATTACAATTAGGTAATCACATATATATATATATATATATATATATATATATATATATATATATATATATATATATATATATATATATATATATATATATATATATATATATATATATATGTATGTGATTACCTAAAATTACAATTAGGTAATCACATATATATATATATATATATATATATATATATATATATATATATATATATATATATATATATATATATATATATATATCTTTCTTTTTCTTCTTCTAGATGTGCAAAGACAGGGCAATATCCAAGGAGCAGTTTGTCAAGCCACGAATCCCATCTCCAAGAAACTTCTCCTGAGGCTAGGTTACGAGTCTGTCTATTCAATTAAAGTCTAGGAAATCACATACAACAACGGAAAGCTATTTCGGAAAGACGAGGCACAAAATTCGCCATTTGAGGTTTATTTCAGGCACCTATAGCAATAATTCTCCAAGATAATCCATATTTGCATTGTAAACTCAGCCTTTTGTAATAAGTATAAATCATAGCAGAATATTTGTTATATTGCAAAAGACACACAGTATACTCAAGCACACTGCATTCATCATTTTAATGCATAACTCAATGTACCCAAATAAGCAGTTCTCTAACAATAGATGAGGATTTTTGCATATTTCCCTCTCAAAGTTGTATAACGATTGTAGAAGGTTCAGTCTATTGTCTCATAAGGTGTTAATGTAATGTTGTTGTTGTTGTTGTTGCTATGTTTATTACAATTGTTGTTCTTAATGTTGTTCTTATTGCTGTTTCTTTTGTTAATAATAATAATAATAATAATAATAATAATAATAATAATATTAATAATAATAATATTATAAATAATAATAATAATAATAATATTAATAATAATAATAATAATAATAATAATGACGCTTAGTTACCCATACTCTCTAATGTTTTCTTTGATTATTCATTTTCTGTGATATATATTAAAGGGATAACGTTTTAATTTGAATTAAATAGGCCACTGTATATTACGCATTATATTAAAGAAATCAGGGTAATTTAAAAATGCAATATCGCACACTATTCCTAGCTAACATAGATGGTTAGGTTAGGTTAAGAATTTTTAGGTTAGGTTAAGAATCGTCACGTTAGTATTCCATTCATAACCTAACCTAACCATTCTTAACCTAACCTAACCATCTTTGTTGACTAGGAATAGTGTTCGATATTATACTGTTAAATTACTGAAAGAAGTAATATAAATTGGAATTATTATCTCTCTCTCTCTCTCTTTTGAACGGAAATGAGAGTAGCGGTATCCGTGCCTGAGACTACTAATACAGGCACATACCCGCATAAAAATAAATAATACATAATCTATATATTAAATGTTGAGAGTTGCAAACACACGAAAAGATATTAACAGCAACATAATGTATCTATCGAAGGTTTTTTGTTGTTGTTAAATATGCGACTGTCATTAGGGCTACATATATTCAAAATATTACAACTAAAAGAGCATTTCAGCTGCGTCTTACTCTGGCATTTACCCTTGGCAAAAGCTTGAAGTCCGTTTTGTGAAATCCGCTAATCATGTAAGATAAAGGAGATTCTGACCCATAGTTCCCCGTCTCAAAGTAGTCTTTTACTCTATTTTAATATTTATTCACTTTGCGAATTTTTGCTATCTGCAGTGTTCAAAATATTATTGAAAACTTTCAATAGTGATTTAGTCCATTTTGCGAAGTCCGCTAATAACGTAACAATTAAATCAATACCTGTTTTGTGGTTCCCAGAATCAAAGTCATCCTTTCTAATTTATATTTTTTTTATAATGTTACTTTCGTGACCGACAAATGTAGTGTTAGTAGACGAACATTAATCGTGTTTCCCCGATTCAAAGTCATATAGGCATTCTAATGATTACAATATAGTTTTCGCCATTGTATGACAACTGTATTGTATTAATATGTGGTTCCCAGTGTCACAGTCATCGACGCAGTCTATACATAAAATATCAAGTCTTCTTCATTAGTGGTTTAGCTAGGCCTAACTGGTGGCCTAATATAAAATGCATCCAGAGTTTTTGATTCTCGTTCTTTTATTTATACAAATATTCTATATTTTCGATTAACATCTTTTATTTCTATTCAAATGTGTGATAACAAGAAAGACCTAAAGTTGAAAATTGAAGTTTTAGTTTAGGATTTTCTATATCATATTCACTCGTTTTAGGAAAGCCAGGAGGAGGAAGAGAGTTCCAGAGTCTGCAGGTAGATGGGAAGAAGCAGTTTCTGCACCAACCAAGTCATGAGCTTCAAATCTCCATACAGTACCTGTGAGATGAAGCCGCTTCGGAAGTGTTACTCGGAGTCGGCAGTGGGGGAGGGATGCAACTTGCTAACTCATCAGAGCAGCGATCGAAGTAGTAGCGATAGAAAAGAGAAAGGGATGATAACTTACGGCAAAGAGAAAGAGAAATCAGATTAGAAGTAAGAGAAGGGTTGATTTATTGGTCTGACTGACTTAGATTCAGCGTTATGAAGGAGATATGTATAAGAAGAAGAGCCCAAGAAGTGCGAGCAGTATTCTAATTAGGGACGGATAAGACTTTTAGAGATTTTAATTAACTGCAAAGAGTTAAAGTTATGACGAATTCGAAACAGAACCCCCAATTTTTTGGATGCAGATTTAGAAATTTGGATTATGTGATTCCTCCTAGACAAGTTAGAAGCTATATGGATCCCTAATATGTTAATAGAATTAAAAGGGTAAACTTCGTTAGTTTCGAAGATAATAGGGCTATCAGGAGGAGAAGAAGATTAAGAGATAACCAGAAACAGTGTCTTGGAGGTATTACATTTAAATAAATTTTTCGTGCCTCAGTCAGATATCCTCTGGAGATCGGAGTTGAGAGTAGAAGGAAGAGTAATACAAGACTGTTACGAGTAGCAGGAAAAATAAAGGGTAGAATCGACGGTAAAGGCGTGAAGAAGAGAGGAAGATGGGGACTGAAGAATATCAAGGTCTGAGGTTAGCAAGGGCATGCACTCAGGGTAACGATTACATCTGCCAAAACAAGTCCTTCACAAGAAGGTAACCGTCCTAGCCCTTGGTAGAAAAGTGAGTCCGTGACATAAAACTGGAACGAACGATTTCAAGACCACAAGTAGTCACCGTGGCTCAAGCGGTAGCGCCCCGTCACTGTCTGAGGTTAGCAAGGGCATGCACTAAGGGTAACTATTACATCTGCCAAAACAAGTCCTTCGCAAGAAGGCAACCGTCCTAGCCTTTGGTAGAAAAGAGAGTCCGTGACGTAAAACCGGAACGAACATTAGGAAGCATTGGTGACAGTTTAATGTCTACTTCTTGAATGTTTGATAGAGAAAGATTCTATTCATTGAACTGTCTACTATTACTATATATTCCTATACTTTTTTTATTTTTGAAACTTTTATTTTGAATCTTATTTCATAATTCTACTCTCAAGACGTACATCCTCAAAATCTATTTACCTTTTTCTACCCCACTATATGGCCTTGTCCCACGTACACAAAGCAGTGTAAACATAAACGATGAAAGAGGTTCTGTTTCGCAAGCATATGCAAACCAAACAGTTCGGCTCTTGGCTTTAAACATTGAAGATGCTGTTGCTGCTGCTACTACTACTATTAGTAATAGTTGCTGTAGTAGTAGTAGTACTACTAGTACCTTCGCAAGCATATATTCCGTTCTTGACAAAAGTACGTTCGAGCAATGATTAGTGAAGAAATTGAAAAATTTGTTACTGTGTAAAATTTGATAATGAATGAGTGAAAAAGAAGAAGAAAAGAAAGAAAAAGAGAAAAAAGGAAGATGAAAAGGAAAAGGAGGACAGGGTTCTAGAATGGGAAAGGGCAAGGGATCAGGTGAGGGCAAGGTAGAAAGAAAGGATTGGGAAAGAGAGGGCAAGGTAGAAAGAAAGGATAGGAAAAGAGAAATGGAGATGACGAGAGAAAAGGAAGAGTAACGTAAAGGAAAGGGAAAAGGAAAAGGTAATGAAGAGGGTTTGACTATGCCTGCTCCATGGCTATTCAGGCCAGGAATCGGGTACACCGGCAGTACCAAGCCTCTCCTTCTGATTTAACTCACTCTGCTTTTATAGTAGCTAGGAATCATTGTACTGCTCAGATTCGATGGTCTAAGGCTTCCTTTATAAGAAGGATTGTTTCTGGGTCTTTAGACAAAATCCTCTTCAAAAACTTATGTAACTCAAGCTTTCCACCTCTCACTCGTTATGGTTCTATAGTTTGTTCTCCCACTGACAAAGCCACTCTCTTGGGCTCTAATAATAATAATAATAATAATAATAATAATAATAATAATAATAATAATAATAATAATAATAATAATAATAATAATAATATGAATTAAGCATAGGAAGTATATTCTATTTGATTAAATTACTGTCAGTGAAAGCAGTTTCTATACTTACTATCATCTTTATTAAATAAGTTTTTTGTTTAATAAATGGAAGCACAATATCGATAAGAAACTGTTGTTTCAAAGGCTGTTGACATCTAAAATTGAAAATAGTAATTCTCTCTCTCTCTCTCTCTCTTTCTATTGTGTGCATATGAGGGTATATTTATCCTATTGTGTGAGCGTATTTACAAGCAACATACCTGATAAAACATAACAAAAATAACTATCTAAATAAAAAATTTATGAACATGAGAAATGTTCTGCGTCGTCATAACATTAAACTTTCACACACTTTAAAACACGAAATAAATTCAGTTTTAAATGCTCACGAGGTATATCATTTTTTTTTTTATCTTTCGTTCGATTGTGAGCAAGTCTTGGAGGGTATAGAGAGGGTACATTTGTATTGTCCAGTACAGCGGTGGACTCTCTACATTATTCAGTCATACATATTGTCAGCATTATAGAAGTGAGGAGTGTTAAACTAATCTACTGAGGTGTTCTTCGCCTAACTGGGCCCTGGTGTTTGTGATATTACTGAAGTCTATCTAAAGTTTTCTGAAATGTTGAAGTCCTTCCTACGTCATCCGCCATTAAAGTAAGATTAACTGAAATCCTGGCTTGTGGTTCCCAGTCTCAAAGTCATCATTTACGACGTAATTTTAACTTTTTTGTTTTGTTTTGTCATTGCCTTCTAACTAAGGTGTCTGAAACGCATATTGTTCATAGTTCTCGGTCAATGTCATCTTTTACGATCTATGTATTGAAATTTTGCTACTGCGATCCCTATATGTAGCGAAAACGGAAGTACAGTATTTGTGGTTTCCAGTGTCAGTCATCCTGTAGATTTATGTTTACAAAATTAATCTTCTTTTCATCTTTTAACATTTTGATATCAAGAAGAGCATATTTTGCAATGCGGTTCCCAGTTCTACAGTGATCCTACAGTTACTATTTTCAAAGTACATATTCATAATTTTTTTTTAAGAGTGTGACACCGGGACAGGCAGAAACTGCCCTCATCAATAAAAGCCCAGGCACGAGAAAATACCAAGACGAAGGAAAATATAAAGATTAAGGACAAGGCAAAGATGAGTTAATGTCAGACAGAGGAAAACGACAGACAGAGAGAAACAGTCAAAGTACAGAGGACCAAGAGATATGGAGGACTAGGCTCTGAGATGATGATAGATCTGCCTTTTGAAGGATGAAAGGTCATAAGAATTAGGAAAGACAGAAGGAGGAAGAGAGTTCCAGAGTTTGGAGGTAGATGGGAAGAAGCAGTCGCTGCACCAACCAATCCGCGAGCTACAAATCTCCACACAGTACCTCTGAGATGAGGCCGCTTGGCGAGTGTTACGCGGCCTCGGCAGTGGGGGAGGGATGCAACTCGCTATCTCATCAGAGCAGCGATGGAAGTAGTAGCGATAGAAAAGCGAATGGGAAGATACCTTACGGCGAAGAGAGAGAATCCAGATTAGAAGTAAGAGAATGATCATTAATGAGTCTGGCTGCCTTAGATTCAACCCTTTCAAGAATATAAGTATAAGAAGAAGCAACCCAAATGTGTGAGCAGTATTCTAAGCAGGGACAGATAAGACCTTTGTAAATCTTAAGTAACTGCAAAAAGGAAAAGTAACGAGGAAAACGAAACAAAACCCCCAATTTTTTCGATGAAGATTTAGAAATTTGGATTATGTGATTCCTCCAAGACAAGTTAGAGGCTATATGGATTCCTAATATGTTGATAGAGTTAAGCGGGTAAATTTCGATGGTTATCAGGATGAGAAGAAGATAAAGAGACAGCCAGAAACTGTGTCTTGGAGGTATAGAATTTAACTAAATTTTGAGTGCCCCACTCAGATACTCTCTGCAAATCGGAGTTAAGAGTAGAAGAAAGAGTGATACGAGATTGATAATGAGTCGCAGATGAAGGTTGTGAAGAAAAAGCAGAGGAAAAGTGAAGGGTAGAATCATCAGCAAAGGCATGAAGAAGAGAGGAAGATGGGGATTGTAGATCATTCATGAAGAGAAGGAACAGAGTAGGTGAAAGAACATAGCCCTGTGGAACACCACTGGCAACAGAGAAAGGGCTAGATGTCGCACCATCAGCAACTACAGATATAAATCAGTCAGTAAGAAAAATGTAAATCTAAGAACAGAAAGAAGGGGTAAAGCCATAGGCAGGGAGTTTGGCCAACAGAGCCTTGTGCCAAACTCTGTCAAAAGCCTTAGAGATATCAAGGGCGATAACAAAGGATTCCCCATAGTTCCTCAGAGAAAATGACCATACATGAGTGAGATAGGACAGGAGGTCACCAGTGGATCTTGCCTTGCGGAAGCCGTACTGGTGATCGTAGATAAGTGAGTCAGATTCAAGGCGTTTCAAGAAGAGAGCATTGAGCAAAGTTTTGAAAACTTTAGCAATAGAGGAGGTTAGGGCAATAGGTCGGTAGTTTGAAGGAATAGAGCGGCCACCCTTCTTAGGAAAAGGTTGAACTACAGCATGCTTCCAAGATGAAGGATAGATACTGGTTGACAGAATGAGGTAAAAAATACGGCAAAGCACAGGGAGCCAGTTCATCTACAAACTTCTTAAGAAAACTTGCAGGGATACCATCGGGACCAGATGCCTTGTTCGTCTTTAGTGAGCAAAGAACCTTATGAACTTTGCGTGAAGAAAGGATAAGGGAGGGCATCGGATTAGAGAGGGGTAAAGATTGAGGAACAGGTGCGCTGGAATCGTTTATAGAAGAGTTGGCAGAAAAATGAGAGCCACAGAGAGCGGCTTTGTCAGTGGGAGAGCAAGCTATAGAACCATCAGAATGAATGAGAGGGGGAAAGCTTGAGCTACAGAAGTTTTTCGAGAGATTTTTGGATATGGACCAGAAGCATTTAGCAGAGGGAGAGGACTTAACGTCATCAACTTTCCTTCTTATAAAGGAAGCCTTAGACATTCGAATCTGAGAAGTACAGTGATTTCTAGCTACAATAAAAGCTGAGCGACTTAAATCGGAAGGAGAGGCTTGGTAAGATGGGTGTGCCCAATTCCTAGCCTGGATAGCCATGGAGCAGGCACGGTCAAACCAAGGTTTAGGGGGAGAGAAAGTTTTTGTAGAAGAGGGAATGTACACCTTCATTCCCGCGGTCATGATCTCGGCAACTTTTAGAGCTACGTGATCAGGGTTGCGTGACCGAAAGCAGTAGTCATCCCATGGGAAGTCAAAGAAAAGTTTACGCAAATTTTCATGTTGGGTACGTTCAAAGTGCCAAAGGCGGAGCTGAGTAGGAGGGATTGGTGGAGGGGGAGCAAAAATAGAAGAGACTGTGATCATAGAGTGGTCAGATTTACCAAGAGAGGAAAGCACAGAATAAGAGTAGTTTGAGGGGTTAGAAGTAAAAAAAAAATAGGTCAAGAGTGTTTCCAGCATGCTTGTGACGATTAGGAACGCGAGTAGGATGTTTGATTATTTGCTCCAGATCGTGAGTAATAGAGAAAGCAAGGTCCTCGATTCCTCCCACATCAGTGTGAGAAGAATGAAGCCACTCACTGTGGTGTACATTGAAGTCTCCAATGTAGAGAACTTCAGCATGTGGGTGAGATGATAGCAAGGACTCATGGCATGAGGACAGATATTCAAAGAAAGACACACACTCAGTGGAGTCTGGAGAACAGTAACAGAAGCAAAGGAAGACAGTGGTAGTGGAGAGATTGACTTTTAGCCAGAGAACATCAAAGTCAGGAGATTCAAGGTCCATGAGCCTCGCAGTAGGAGTGTTAGTGTTGCAATATGCACAGACCTCACCTTTGGAACGAAAACGAGTATACAGATTTGAAGTGGGTCAGTGGAAGCAGGCATAGACGGCTGGGTTTCAGATAGGAGGAGGAGGCTAGGGAGGAAAGTGCCCAAGTGCTGTTTCACAGACGAAAGATTGGAGTTCAGCCCACGAATGTTAGAATAGTGAAGAGTGAA